>VOVZ01000006.1:211689-244892 GCA_008079325.1 Morchella conica | reverse complement strand
GGGGGGGGGGGGGGGGTGGGGAGGTCATAATGCAGCTACATACATGTAATCTTATTTATCTAAATCCCTTTTATGAGAATGTTTACAACCATGATTAGACCCATTTTACAAAGGAACATTATTTCTGAACAAGTGTTACGTTGTTGAAAGTCGATGAGTTGAAAGGATTGAGGTGGTTACTCTGTCCGACACTCCAAAAGGGACAGACTTTATTCTCGCTAGATTATAATTAAGTTTGTATGGAAGATCTATTATTTGATGACAGAGATAACAATATCTGTTAGCAGAGCCACACATCGATAGACTAACGGCAGTATAAACTTTATCCTCGATGCTGATACCCGCAGGAGACCGAAACTCGAAAGCCATAGCAGAACTGGGTAAGAAATCAACAAAAATCACAAAACCCATTGGTTCTAGCTACCTCTTCGACGGTTTATGGGATAGCTGTTTTCATATTGTTTGCCACTCCGGGTCGCATACACATTCAGTGACGGCCCGTTTAGGCAAGGCTTATTATTAGTAACAGCCAGGTCACATACATGCATACATGTACCTAAGAGGGTTTCCTAACTTGGTAATTACTTTATGTGTGTAATAATTCAGACAACAGACGCCTTCTCTGGCTACTCGGGCACCCTTCTACTCGATGAGTTAATATTTAATGTAGTCAACGTTTTAAGTGGCTTCAGTACCGCTTTTCAACCAATCATGATTGACTGCCCGAGTAGGGGGGTGTCTCTACAGTCTATAGAAATGAACAAGTTAATGAATCGAATCTATACGTATATTTCTCTTTGGTGTGAAATATTTACATTGCCGGAAATGTGCTTCCTGGCGCCCGCCAAAAGACTAATTGAAATGAAACTTTTTTTTTTTTTTTTTTTGTTTAACTCATTAATTACATGAATTGAAATGAAACAATTTTTAGTGTAGAAATGAACTTTAAGTTGCATCTGTTCCTTCTCTTTACACTTTACCGTGACCCACCTCCCGGGGTCCTGGCCCTTGTGAGGTTAGGTTAGCCGACTTACAATGTTAATTACCACTATGTTGGGCACGAACGAAGGAATGGTATAATTGATCTTTTTTTTTTTTTTACTGATAATCACATTAGGGTGTATTTACTGTCAATTTTAGCTGGCAGTTAACTCTGGCTAGCTTCATTCCCATGCTGAACCATAATCCAATATGTATCATCCAATGTCACACATTGTATTTTGGGTCATGAAATATCACTCTGAGACTACTTCACCCCTGTGCTGACTAATTGATTGGTTGGTTGTTCACGAGTGTTGGTAGGACGACATATCCCTTCGTTTGTCCCGAATTTTCACGGGTTTTTGGAGGGGTTTAGTGCTGGCGATCGGCCCAGGTAGGAAAGGACAGGTCACACACCTCACGGCTAGCCTTGGGGGAGTAATAGAAGTACCCCAAGTGGTGATAGGCAAGCCGTTAACCCTACTGTAGTAATACTATCGCCTACCTTGGGTTAAAATAGAAATCCCTGAAAACGACGGAAGGGATATACATGTAGTCACAGATAGCTGTCAACATGGTAGGTGTTGCCGAGATGACGACAATGACAGGTCTCAACATGGCAGACCCGCACAGTACTTCACTTGTACCGGTTCGACATCTTTTGATCAACAAAATTCATGTATCCAATGACTTAATTGCTGCCCCATCATTTCCTACTTCGCCATTGGACGGCCTGTTGGGGGTGGAATTTCAATAACGAAGTAGGGAAGGTATGTGAATCAAATATGGTAGTCAAACTATAAGGAAGCTTGAGTAAAGCAAGCCAACCAAGAAACTCGGGCGTTCATTGATGGTCGGATATATCGTTGTAACTATGTAAATCCATACCAAGAATTCCGACTATGAACGCGTGAGTACTGATTTTTGTTGTTTTAAAACAAGGGTTCCAAGCCTATGATTTATTGATTAATAATCAATATTTTTAGGCCTATATAGATGTTTATAGGCCAGGTCCCCCGGTGATACATACAGTACCAAAAAAGGGGATGTAATACGTACTGTATCAATACGGAATTGTTTAAAACTTCCGAATCAAATCGGAATTCTAAATATTATACTGTAGCAATACCGTAGTTTTGCGGTATTTTTCTAGGTGCGGTACTGGATCCACCCGCTTGTTTGGTACTGTAGTTGATTGAGCTTACGTCTCGGTGTAACATTTCCCCCTCATTGCCAGATTCACCAACAGCTAACTGAATAGGTGATCATGATGGATTTATATATAGCTTCTTTATAAGTATATGTAGACGACCTACGGTCATAGTGTTTTGGGAATCAATGCCAAGATGCAGTAGTCCGGGTTAGTACTATTACTACTAACTAGCGTACTAGTCCCAAAGCGTAATGAATATTAATGCAAGCTACAGAGTCTGGTAGAATTACATGTAATGCGAAAGTCAGCGCTAAGGTGTGGATTTCTTGGTCTGTGCTCACAGCAGAAATTCGTTTAAGAGCCAATAGGACTATCGGGTCACGGAAACCCACTTTCGCAATAATGTTACCACCCTCTGTACATCACAGGGACCCACTTGTATGTACTAGGGTGTAGCGAAAAGTGATCAGAATCTGATAAGAGAAATACACGTATTCACCGCAGCATTTACTTATCAGATTCTGATCACTTACCCTCAACACCCGGTACAGAGGGTGGTAACATTATTGCGAAAGTAAGTTTCCGTGACCCGATAGTCCTATTGGCTCTTAAAGGAATTTCTGCTGTGAGCACAGACCAAGAAATCCACACCTTTAGCGCTGACCTTCGCATTAATTCTACCAGACTCTGTAAGCAGCAAGCGAGGGCGAAGTATTCCATGTGGTAATTGATAGACCCTTTGCGCAGATAGAGCTGGTTCTAAATTCCACGTGTATGATTGGTTGACGGGAGGATCGGCGCCAAATAGGTTACCGGAATTTGGAGCTGGAGACTTTTGCGCAAAGTCTCTATTGTCCCTGTAATAGATATGGCTCCCGCCATCTATCCCTTAAGCTGTCGCGAAAATGCTGACCCCAAGAAAAAGAAAACTTGGTGTGGCTTTACTAGTAGATCTTGTTATCTCCCTTATCAAATAATTGATCTGTCATATAAATTTAATTCCTCTATTATAGGGGGTCAGCAATTGACAACTTAAGGGATACCCAACACCAGTGTTTTACAGAAAGTCTTTTGTGGTGGTAGGCATTAACTCCACCTTTTGAGCGAGTCTTGGCGCCAAATTTGTTTTGGCATGAACTGCTACGAACTTGTTCGTAGTAAAATGTATGAAGATTAAGATGTTTTATTGGCTATCTATCTTACAGTGTATTTATCCATGATTTAGTCGCCTACGTGGTCCTTCCGCGCTTATGACAGATAGCCATAAGCGCATCAGGCGACGTACGCCTCTAGCAGGCGCACTGGTATTACTAATCATTCCCTTCATCTCATGATGTTCCTTCTTCGTGCGGATGAACTATAGGTGGTTTTACTGGTACTGTATGTACCCGTGCGCCTGCGAAACCAGAACACGGCCACCAAGCTACAGTAGAGTAGAGTAGATGTCTCATCTCCTCTCACCCGCCGCATACCAGGAATGCTATTTCAACCTCGGCTAGATGAAGAGGCGCCAACAGCAGCCCTAACCTCTAATTTGACGTCACGGCCGGCAAGG
Source organism: Morchella conica (assembly GCA_008079325.1). Classification (NCBI taxonomy): domain Eukaryota; kingdom Fungi; phylum Ascomycota; class Pezizomycetes; order Pezizales; family Morchellaceae; genus Morchella; species Morchella conica. The sequence goes on along the minus strand of VOVZ01000006.1, from coordinate 241,203 downwards.
GTTTGATCCGAATAGCTGTCCTGTCGATCAAGGAGAATTGTTCTGAGCAGGGAAAAGCAACGGGAAGGGAAAAGGGGACCGGGATCGTTGTGCACAACATGCACAGGGGCCGATCTTGGCGGGTGTGTGGGGTTGACATCACCAATCGCGGTGGTTCGCGAATACTGACGTCACACATACGCATCACGGCAACGGTGCGCTGCCTTCACGATCTCTACCAAGTACTACTCTGCGGACCAACAAACCAACAACAAGTAATGAAATGAAAACGGTCGAGAGGGCGGTGGAAAATTAACTATAAAATGCCCAATATTCCCCCGTAATTATCACTCCTCATTCTGTACTGAATACACACACAATCCTCACACACACACATACACACACATATATAAAAACACCCCTATCCACATTACCACCATTACCACCACCACCTTAAAATCTTAAACAAGACCGCACACCTAAACACACATCAAGATGTCTTCAATCCTCCGCACCACCGCCCTCCGCACCAGCACAATCCTCACCCGCACCGCCCCCGCCGCGGTCGCCCGCCCCATCAGCACCTCCCCCGCCCTACACAAGACCGTCACCGAGACCGTCAAGGACGCCGTCAAGGCCGTCGACCAGACAGCCGCCAACGCGGCCGTCAAGGGCCTTGAAACCGCCGAGAGCATCAGCGAGCAGACCAAGAAGACCCTCGGCTCCACGACCGGCACCGCGAGCGAGCAGGCATCGCAGGCCGCTGGAAAGGCGAAGGAGGCTGGAGGCAACGCTGCTGGATCTGCGCAGGAGTATGCTGGAAAGGCGGCGGGGACCGCGAAGCAGTATGCTGGAAAGGCGGCGGGGACTGCGCAGGAGTATGCTGGAGAGGCTGCAGGGAAGGCGCAGGAGATGACGGGAAGCGCAAAGGGGACGGCGAGCGAGTACAGTGGGAGTGCCAAGGGGACAAAGGAGGAGGTTAAGGGGACTGTGAAGGGGAAGGCCAATGAGGTTGCGGGAAAGGCCAAGGGGGCGATGAACGAAGCGACTAAGCCATAGAGCTGCAGAGCTGCATTTTCAATTTGTTTCTTTTAGTTTTTTCTTCTTGGGGGTTATCTGGGATTTCTGGTTGATTGCATGCATTTTTTCTGTAGCATAGTACCTATATCAAGCATTTATGACGTAGAACGTTGATGTCAGTGATTAATCGGTGTGAAGGTTCCACTACAGCGATTCACAGGCATTTGGCGAATACCCCCATTTGGCGAATTTGTATGTAGCAACCAGCCAGCAACCAGTCAAACTGCGAGTTTGACTTGGATATCCTGATTCTTATTGGCCGTAATCCCTGTTCGTCAAATGGGGGTGATCGTCAAATGGGGGTATTCGCCAAATGCCTATGAATCGCTGTACGTATACAGCTCCCGATATTAAAACTACCCCTCTGACATAGCCGCAATGACGGATGATTACAGAGCTATGTGGATGAGGTACTGTTCGAAGGCTCTAGGATACGAATAACCCCGCTTATGAGAGCTGTGGTACAGAGGCCAGATTAAGATGAAACCGGCGCACATGCGCACACACCCCCTGCAGCCAGTTCTTTGAAGAATTATCTGGAGAACGGATGATGATGTGTATACTCTCACTACCTAGTCATAGCTGGAAACTAGGAGACTTCTTCTGTGATGTGACCTAGGTAGTTAAATAAAATTCTCTTGAGGTAACGTTACATGACCCCAATAGTGGCACACGAAAATCCGTTCCTGGCCATATGCTACTACAATATCGAGACTCCACTGTACAGTGATGGGGAGAATTAATGCGAAAGTCAGCGCTAAAGGAGTGGGTTTCTTGGTCCGTTCTCACAGCAAAAGTCTTTTCAAGAGCCAATGATACTACCGGGTCACGGAAAACCCACCCCCGCAATGATTCTCCCCATCACTGTAAACCCCTCCAAAAACCCGTGAAAATTCGGGACAAACGAAGGGATGGCGTAAGCCCATATGTGCTTGCTTGTTTGGGTTGGTACACTGCGGCAGAGATCATGCACGTAAATTGGAGCCAGCTTCGCCAACGCAAGGGACCTCAGAATGTCGCCTAGGTCACTGTCTTACAGCGATGGGGACGAAAATGCGAGTGACGGAGACAGAAATAATTGGTATGGAGAATTGTTTTGGTCCATACAAAATACAAATTATCCTTGTCATCAGCACCCGCATTTTGATAGCGAGTTGAAATAGGGGTCTAAAAGCAGGGTTTAGGTGGCCGGCCCGAATGGGCCATAATTCCCTAGGTATCCCTTCGTTTGTCCCGAGGTTTCTCGGGTTTTTGGAGGGGTTTAGTGCTGGCGATCGGCCCAGGTAGGAAAGGACAAGGTTGATACAGGTCACACAGCTCACGGCTAGCCTTGGAGGAATAACAGAAGTACCCCAAGTGGTGATAGCGAAGCCGTGAGCCCTATTGTAGTAATACTATCGCTTACCTTGGTTAGGATATAAATCCTTGAAAACGACGGAAGGAATGGTGCGCACCATCTTTTTTTTTCTTTCTTTTTTTGTTTAACTCATTAATTACATGCAGACCTTAGTCTATGGTAATATCGCACTTCCCCAGAACTGCCCAGTCTCCTCCACCACCTCTCACAGTACCCGTACCTAACAACTAGTAGTGTGCCAACTCGCGACCGCGAGTTATTCTGTCAGATTATCAGTACTTTTTAAAAGGCAACTGATCGAGGGAAAGCCAATGTTAGCTACAATATATGCCAGCTCCAATCCCGGCCAGAATTAATGCCAGTTTCAATATCCGCTTCGGTGCCCGCTCTGATGCCAGCTCCAATATATGCCCGCTCTAGTGCCAGCTCCAATGCCCTCCCAGATGCCAACTTCAATATATGCCGGCTATAAAGCTAACTCCAATCCAGTGCCGTCTCCAATATCCGCTTCAATGTCCGCTCCGGCACTGCCAGCTCCAATTTATGACAGCTCGAATGCCAGATTCAATGCCGGCTCCAATTAATGCCAGCTTTAATGCCCACTCCGGTGCCAGCTTGAATGCCGGCTCTAATGCTGCCAGTGACTCCAATCCCCACGACAATATATACATGCTCCAATATCCAGTATGAGCTCCAGTGCCGTCTCTAATTGCTGCCCGCCCCAGTTAATGCCACTCCAGTACTGTGTCCACCCACCGAGCTCCTCCACCTCCACCGTTTCTCTACCCCCCCCTCGTACCTCAGGCTCTCCTCTCCGTTACTCTCCCCCTCGCCCCCCCCCCCGCCTTATCACTCCCCTCCGCCTTGTCCCTCCCCATCCCTTTGTCCCCTCCCCTTCCCATTTCCCCTCCCCTTGTCCCTCCTCCACTGACACATTCCCTCCCAAACCTTCCTTCCCCCCCCCCCCCACACACTTCTTCACTTCCCACTACTGATAGTTGACTACACGTATTTAATAGTTATATTTATTATTTAATTATAAATTAAGAGTTCCGTTGGGTGGGCTGGTTTCCATTCAGTAATTAGTCAGGGTTAGGGTTTGCTAGCTTGCCAGCAGAAGGCGAGGTAACCATCCCTTCGTGTGTCAGAGCAAAATCGGAGACATATTAGGCCCGCGACGGCGTGGTGATATTCAAAAAATCTAGCTACCTACAGACTGTGGAGACACCTGAAAAAGGTATAGGAGAGGTCACAGAAGGTGACTTCGCAGCAAATGGTTCACGGAATGAGGGTTAGGTTTATTACCGAGTAAAAGCTGCCCATTAGCGCCCGGTCGTAAGGGATACAGTACCAAAAAAGGGGATGTAATACGTACTGTATCAATACGGAATTTTTTAAAACTTCCGAATTAAATCGGAATTCTAGGTACGGTACTGGATCCACCCGCTTTTTTGGTACTGTATGTATGTACAAAAGCAGGCAGGGCAACCGGGCCAACTTTGATGTGCCGTGCTGACTCATCTATACCCTGCACCAGCAGCCAATCAGGCCATTCCAATGTTAGCATAGAAGCGTAGGTGCGCACCATCTTAAAGGTGACAGATTGAAACGAAATTTCAAAAGCCTTAGCAATTTGAAAATGGGGATTTTTGTATGTAAAATGCACAGAATGAGACAGGCTTGGCAGGAGGTACGGTGTCGGACAGCCAAAACCAGCCGGCCAGAGGCGCAACCATCGACTCCCCTTCACCCCATCGACTTTCAACGCAACACTTGTCCAAAAATAATGTTCTATTGTAAAATAAGTCTAATCACGGTTGTAAACATCCCCATAAAAGGAGATTTAAAATAATTAAGAACTGGCTGCACTATGACCTCTCAAACATTTGGTGCAATCTGCCCGAAAAAAACATAGGTGTGAAATAATAACTTTAGTAGCTTTATGTCAAGGCGGTCACATTAATTGGGATAATTCTTACCCTATTGGGATCATTGTTACCCGATTAGGACTAGTTTCTGGCTTGAAAAGAACATGAGGGTGGATTTTGACTGTCCGGCGCTGTACACAACAACACCCCAAATGTGCAAGCCAATATGGTAGATAATAAATCGTTATTTTAGGGCAGAATATTTGACTAGCCTACGCCAACCAAATCCCCCCACAAAATTCCAAATATTGTACAGCGGTTCACAGGCATTTGGCGAATACCCCCATTTGGCGAATTTGTATGTAGCAACCAGCCAGCAACCAGTCAAACTGCGAGTTTGACTTGGATATCCTGATTCTTATTGGCCGTAATCCCTGTTCGTCAAATGGGGGTATTCGCCAAATGCCTGTGAATCGCTGTACTCACGCGTTCATTAAATGGTGGGGTAATTCCTGCCAAGCCTGTCTCACCGCCAAACCTGACTTGTCACCTTTAAGATGGTGCACCATACTCGCAAACGTCAGGACATTGCGAGTACTCGTATTTTCGTGACGTTTGTAAAAGGAACCACTATTGCATACCATATAAATACGCGCCAAGTCCACAATTTAGTATGGTATGCAATAGTGGTTCCTTTTACAAACGTCAGGAAAATACGAGTACAGGAAGACTGCAGGGACATATGGACTGCATCATACATAGACAAAATGTCTGCCCAATATCACATGCAGTTCTGGACCGTCCGCCCATCCAGGTTTTGGACGTCAACATCTTGCTTGACAGTTGTAGTCAACTGGGATCGACTGCGGTCGGCTACAGTCAACTGTATCGCTGCAGTCGGCTATAGTCCACTGTATCGACTACATCCACTACTCTACAGTCGACTCCAGCGGAGTCTTTCGCGCGCTGCATGTAATTGAGCCCGTGCATGCAATTGAGCCCGTTGACTTGACCCATTAGGCAATTGTCAACCAGTTCGGGAACTTAAAGGTGAGATTTCTTCATTTTGAAAATGCAGGCGTTTTATATGGGGTCCACGGATGGCAGGATGTCCCAGCTATAGTAGGGTTAATGATTGGCCTGATCATACCGGCCACAACCCCATTCAAAATGGCGGTTACCTCGGATCACCAAAATGCAATTAGATCTTAGAACCCTCGAGACCTCAGCAAATACTTGTGGGCTCTCGTCTAGATGGGTGTACCTACATGTGCTTCTGGCGAAGTATGTAGGAAGACACCTAGCAACGGGGGCTGTGTATACGTAGGAAGGTGTCTTGATCTCAAGATGCGGTATTTCCCCTACATAGGATACCAGAGAGGACCTCTGCCACACACAACAGTACTCTAGGTCAATGTCCGCCTATGTGCTTGTATATGTACGCTCGTCTCACAAGGAAAAGAAATTTTCTATAGTACTCCAGCGAAGGTATATAACACCCTAATCCACAATGATGTCCGGTCGGTACGGTCCTTCCTCTTCAAGACTCAAGAATAATGATTGGCCCGCCTTTCATTACAACACCACTCTCACCGACCTTCACCTTTACCCATATTACAACCGGAACTCCCGACCAGGGATATGCACCTCATACGCCGTGTATGCAAGAGCGGAATAATAACGTCGAGACGATAAATATTGTCACTAGCATCAGTAGTGTTTTGATCGCGATTCTCTCCCTTCTACTCATGGGATACAAGTACTGGCGAAAGCACAAGCGAGATATAAGCGTTGTATGCCCCCCCTACACCCTACGCTACGCTACCTTCCCTACGTCTTATGCTTTATATGCCCTATGCCATAGTTATTAACATTTCAAATGACAATTAACAGTCACTACCTACCACTACCACGAACCATGCATGTTCACGCCCACATCTACTGGTGATGGATACCAGTGACGACTTTTACTTGTATCTCATCCTCATATATCTTGCATCTGCACCGAACCGCAATCCACGTCCCACATCCCATACCCCGAGACCTGAATTCGAGATTGGGCGGAGATCTAGAGCACAATCTTAAATCACCCACGATGTGCGTTTGGTCGGACATTATAAGTTGCATCAGTGAATCATTGTATTGTTGTATGCACCTGGCTTTAAGCAATAAACTTATCAGACTAAAATATCGAAGCAATTCACTTGAACGGGCACCTTTCATTTTCATTTCTTATTTTAATTTGATATTGTGGGTTGACAAAAGTTCTCGTGATTTGTACAATTAAGGATGGGACTTGGAACTATAACTCCATCGCTACAAAATATATAGAGAAGATAGTTATTGATCAGATAGCTGAAGACTGATCCTAAGTATGGGTTCCAATTGCCAACCCTGTGGATTAGTATTTCGATTAGTTTCTCTTATTGCAATATATACAGCAACTCATCAAAAGTGTTCGTGATTCGGATTCAATGTGACATGTCCAGCTCAAGTCAGGAATCAAAGTGCCCATTGATATGTTCAAAACCTCAACACAGCGATAGTCAAGGGTGACCAAAATCAATATTAGACATTCATGGTATTTTTATTCTCTGTCACTCACTGAATACAATTATATAGATACATTATTTGACCGCAAAATCAGGTGAGCCACATTACGCACTGACCAACTTTGATGTGAATCACGAACACTTTTGATGAGTGACTGTACAAACGACAACCTTTGTCAACCCATAATACATCAATCCTATAAGGAGCTCGATACATATTAGAGACTTTGCGCAAAAGACTCCAGCTCCAAGTTCCGGTAACCTGATTGGCGCCGATCCTCCCATCAACCAATCATAAACGTGGAATTTAGAGCCAGTCCTATCTGCGCAAAGGGTGCCCAGTCTACTATTTGTGGTTGCTGTGCCAAGACTTTCTGCGACCAATCTTTGTACAGACTTGGCGATTCACCTAGAAGCCTAGAAGCTATCCATTGGACGAATGAGACATTGGAAAATCTCTCATGCATTAGCGTTTTCTATAAAAGAAGTGATTGACTGAACCTAAGGCAGCATGCTGCGAAATATATGGCATACCAGCGTAATATAAAGACTGGCAAATGCAGCAAGTTGTTTACCCGGACGTATTCTAACCAAAATATAGAGATCACATGATATATATTCACGAGAGAGATTTTCCAATGTCTCATTCGTCGAAGGGATAAGACAATAACGATTCGTGATATCCTTGGCGCGCATCACCTCTCCGAGTGATTCTCCATGACCTTCCGTAAAAAGATTCAGAGTCGATAAATTCATGCTCGTACTACCTGTACCTGGTACAGAGCAAAACAGATGATTCGTACGGTAAGAAGGCAGCAAACTAACAGAGACCCGTCTCTTCAATTAGAGGAACCTGATTTTTCAGAGACCAAAGATGTTTCTCTGAATGTGGCGTCGACTTTGGATAGAATAAAAGGCCGGTCCTCCATTAGTTAAATCGGAACTAACAGATCCACGCGCGTGGATGGGCCGTCCGATTCGCGAAGTCCGACGCTTCGGGTCTTGGGGATATGGTGCCAAGAGTGCCAAGAAAGACTGCTATCCCTTCCGTCGTTTTCAGGGATTTACTAGCAATGTCGCAAAGTGCTCGGGTCACCTGACAGCGAGGTGTCTGAAGGGCGACGGATGGAGAACGAGTAGTGGGAAATACTTTGAATTGAAGGCGAAACTACAGACCTCAACGAAACTTCACGACATTTTCGGCCCTCAGGCGTTTCCCGATCCGTCGCCCTTCAGACACCTCGCTGTCAGGTGACCCGAGCACTTTGTGACATTGCTAGTATATTTCAACCAAGGTAGGCGATAGTATTACTACAGTAGGGTTAACGGCTTCACTATCACCACTTGGGGTACTTCTATTGCTCCTCCAAGGCTAGCCGTGAGCTGTGTGACCTGTATCAACCTCGTTCTTTCCTACCTGGGCCGATCGCCAGCACTAAATCCCCCCAAAAACCCCTGAAAATTCGGGACAAATTTGGGGATTTATGTACCTACATACTCTACAGAGTGTGGTAACATTATTACGAAAACAGGGGTAGGCGAGTGCTGTGGGCCCGCACAGGTGGGCGAGTGTTGTGATTGGGTGAGGAGGAACCTCTGGCGGGCTTTAGGTAGGCTTTAGGCGGGCTTCAGCGGTTCACGGCTTCAACATCGGACCAAAATCTCTGAAATGGGAGGTTTTGTTAGTAGAATTCACAGATTTTGATACTCGCTAGGCGTTTTTAGCACGCTCGCCAACCCTATTTTCGCAATAATGTACTCTGTACTACTCTAGAGAGATTTCGCTGTCTTCTGTGCCTGCAGGCTGCGCCAAGCAAGTTGTATGTAGAGCTGCATGAAATATCCTGTGACCTCAACCACTGGCGAGTACCTGTTCCTTACGCCTAGCGATGGAGAACGATCTTACCCCCCTTCGCTTCAGCAATTCAGCGGGTTTATGGTAGCGCATATGTGGGCTTGTCAGTTGATGAGCTTAGTCAACATCTCCAGCTGATCACCCCAGCGGGTCCAGTTATAGGTTTGATCTGAGCTCATACCGGGAAAAAGAAACACGGTACTCTTCATTTACAGAGTAGAGATCAAAAGGAACACCTAACGGAACATCCAAAGCAAGTCTGTACCTTCAAATTCATCAACTATTCTGACCGCATTTTGTTTCTTACATTGGAGGTGTAGATAGAGAACTCCAATAACTGCTGCTACCGTTGATGAGAGAAGCACAACAACCTCTTCCTCTATCGCTGCATCACTCATCGTTGCGGGTTGTTTCGAAGTCCAAGGTTTCCTCTTGGGTTTCGAAGTCCATGCAAGGTTTCCTCTTGGACACCCCACCCAACCACCAATCAAAAGACAACAACAATTGTTGACCTACAGCGCATATGCATGCACTCTAACTATCTCTTGGACGTATGAGCTGCGACGCTTTTGGCATCTCTACTCTACAGCGATGGTGAAAATTATTGTAGAGACACTAGGGGCCTACATGCATGGTTGGAAGAACTGGGAATCTGAGGGCTGGCAGCCTCGGAAAAATTCATATAGCATGTTTAATCATTATACATAAGCTTTGGCGGAGGCAATGCATGGTTGGGAGAACTGGGTATTTGAGGACTGGCAGCCTCAGAAAAATTCATATAGCATCATACATAAGCTTTGGCGGAGGATATACATGGTTGGGAGAACTGCGCATCTGAGGGCGCGGAGACATCCCCGTATTTCCCCTTATTTCCCCTAAGGTTGAAAAGGCCGGGAGCTGCTGCAACCAAAGCCCCACACAAAATTCCGCGAGTACAAAATGTACCTACCTACCATCACAGCATCTATGTCACCGACCTTCTCTTTTGTCCATGCTGCAACTGGAACTCCAGACCAGCGATACGCGCCTCAAACACTACGCCACCAAGAGCGTTATAATAACGCTGAAACTATCGCTACTATCACTAGTATTATCAGTGCTGTGATTGCGTTTCTCACCCTTATGTTCATGGTGTACGAGAACCGGAGAAAGAACAAGCGAGATGTGAGCTATGTTCCCTGTACATATATGCAAATGCCCTAGGCCCTAAGCCCCAACCCAATTCCAATTTAACTTTATGTTCAGTCGTTACCTACTGTGGGCGATAGGCGCCCATGCCCGCACCCACCGACAGATATTACATGTATCTACATGTATTTCATCCTTATATTCATATATCTTGCATCTGCATCGAGCCGCAGCCTTCGCAACCTTCGCCGCACGCCCAATCCTCCAGGACTTGGATTCGATATCAGGCGGAGATTTAGTCTAGGAGACCCGGAGCGCGCGCAATCTTAAATTAGTGATACGTATTCTGAAAATTGTAAGTGAAGTGTTCGAGAGCTAGTTACCTGTTTAAGCAATGAACTGACCATTTGAAGCAACTTGAGCGGGCGCCTTTCGTTTTTATTTCTTATGTTTGGTTCAGCTTAGAGAGGTCGATATATATTATATATGTGCATTCTTTTATTCCCTTTTGTGTTATAATAAAAGACCAATTCGGCGATTCATCTAGAAAAGCTCGCGGTCGTTATTTAACCCTAACCCTCGCGCCATAATTTCATGCCCCTGACGCTGCCTAATACAAAGCGCGGCCTGACGAAAAAGACACCCAAGCCAGATCTATGTAGTCCACCAGCAACCAAGCAATAAAAGATTAGAGACTTTGCGCAAAAGACTCCAGCTCCAAATTCCGGTAACCTGATTGGCACCGATCCTCCCGTCAACCAATCATACACGTGGAATCTAGAGCCAGCTCTATCTGCGCAAAGGGTCTATTAAGGAAACAGGCTGTATAGAGCACGAGTAGAGCTATAGGTCCTATTTATCAGAAAAGAAAAAAAAAAATTATTTTACAAGGAGGTGATATCAAAGTAGTGTGACCATATTTTGGTAGGAGTGTGCCACGATGAATACAGGGTTAGGGTAGCTGCTTAGTCATTACAACTTCCTGGTACCAAGCATGTCAATGATACAGCGTGCGTCTTTATCGTTCCCATGTATGTTGTGCCTAACACGGCCCACGCTCTTGGGCCACCTATCCATGGGGTCGGAATGGAGCAGGGGTATGGTAGATACGCAGGGTCCTGGGTTATCGCATCCGTGACATGTGTTCTGACGTTGGCCACTATGGCACTAACGTATTTTACCGGGTAACCGACCATGATCGGGTAACCGCTCACTTTTGCACTGAGCTCTTAGAGGTATAAGATACAAATAATAAAAATATAGAACAAGTACTAGCAAAATTCTAAGCTTATTTGTTACTTCTTATAAGCTATTTCCACTACTAACAAGACCGATATACTCACTGTAGTTTAATCCCACTGGCCGGTGAGGGAACCCTATAACAGGTATCAAAACACATATTATAGAAGTCACTACTTTTCAAAATACTCTTATACACTCTTCTGTTCATGCACATTATCAATTCACTTATTATATGCTTTCTTCCCTCATACAGGTTGATTCGTGCATGGCCAATGTCTTACTTGGGCGGTATCCCGGTACTGGGCGGTTACTACGTAATATACGTTAGCTGTAAGGTTGGGGCCTTGGCTCATTATAATTAGCTTCCATCGGTGCAGTATATATGTATTATCATAAACGATAACTGGCTGGTTTGGTCGGTTTTTATAGGCTTGTAAAAGGATAGTTGAGTGATTGGTTGCTGTGGATCGAAGGTGCGGAGTTCCCTTCGTTCAGTATAACTTTACATGTATCGTGATCGCGGACCCATGTGGGGACGCGGTTTGGGCCACACGCTGAAAATAAAAGTATATGTACTGTAATATAGAAGGACTACCGTTAATTCTCGAGAAATCCACTATCTCCGCTTCGCTAAATCTTAATTCCGGGCGAGAAAAAGCAGATAGGTGTATGTATCTGCACGAATTCGTGAAGTTTGATACGCCAATTCGCCTTCTTCGGACTTACCACATACAAATACGGAGATAGTGGATTGTTCGAGAATTAACGGTACTACGACATTGCTTAAGTATATGTATAGCCTCAGCCTCAGAACACTGCCAGCCGTCCAGTCCGACTGTAGTCCACTGCAGTCCAATATGCATATATGCCAAGCCAGTCTGTGGACTGCATATTGACTGCATATTGACTGCATATTGACTCCATATGGACTGCATATGGACTGCATGCAAATACTTGGCAGTCCGACGTCCAAACAGCCAGTCGACTGATGGACTGATGGAACAAAAAGAGTATAGTACATATATTGTTTAAAAAAAATAAGAATAATTACGACAACTCATAGATGTAGTAACAGTATTTTTCTTTAAAACTAAATATTTTTCTCTCATCACTCACGTAGACTTCATTTAGAATACCCTGGAACTTGAATACCCTTTTTTTAAAATTTCTTTTTTTTTTCGGAAGGATGGGAAACTGGCGGTTGATTAGTAAAAGAACAGATCTCAAGTAGGGTAACTTCAATCCAAAAAAAATACATACAGTACGAAAAAACCCGATATTTTCAGTATAGTAGTGCTACGGCATGTGCTAGAATCCAGCAGTAGTGTGGTATTGCGTGTCAAAAAATATTTCGCTAAATAATTATTTTCTCAAATACGCACCCTATTAAATACCGTATTGGTTCAGTATTCTGTGCGATCGGTAATGCTTACGCAATACTGATCACCAACAATACCGTTAGAATACTATACTGGTCTAGTACCAATCTAATATTTGGTGTGGTGCGGTATTGATGCCGTATTCTTGGCGCTAAAATAGTGCTACTGCATCCCTGCAGTATTCCTTTAGCATTTGATTAAATGCGGTATCGGTACAGTATAGCAACGGTATTCTAGTGACATAGAATTCCTTTCGATCTAGTATTGGTGCAGTATCCCTACCTCCCTGGATATTGCCACAGGTACATGTAGGATCACGCCAATCACAAAATTACATGTACATGTAGTGGTGAATTATGTGCATCACAAATACATTACGGTACCCTTTAAATTATAATATATACATTTATGAACTATAGGAAGTAGGGAACAAAAGGGTTATACCACCATGTATTCTCACTTTTCTTCACGAAGTGCAGTAACGCCGGTTTGATTTTTTCTATTCCTACCATTCGGTATACCACGGAATCTGGTACTCTCAGCACTGGGTATGGTGCCAGCGACACCTCTTTGTTGTGCACCCTTTCCAGTAGTTGTAGAACAAAAAATACTCTGACCATGCTCCCTATCGTTGTTGTCATTATCCTCTTCACCCGATAGAAACTCGCATCGTTTAATAGTTGTATGAATCCATCCACTTCTACGCGGAACCTCCTAGACTTTCCACCATGTGGTCGAGGATCCCCTGCAAAGTAGCCCCAGTAGTGTGTTTTAAAACGAGCCCCATTGGCGAGCGAAACCCCGTACTCCTTTTGGATATTAATTGTGTTTGTGTAGTCATCTGTCCTGTGCTGTGGGGGGACCCTTGACATCGTCAGAGGCTTGCCGGTTCTGGAACACTGTATGGCTGACTTAGAATCTTCGATATTAAAATTCCTCGTCTCATCTTCCTCTGTCTGGGGGGTTGGATCTTGGCTAGTATTACTAGATGTATCCACGAAAGCTTTTAATGTCGGACATTTCTGTATGATATTCTGTACCTGCATTGCAAACCACTTCTTGTCGCAATTATCGTGTTCGTATGTGCCGTCTAGGATAAACCGCAGTGTTTGTGATGTATTCGTCATCTTCAATAGTTGTAGATCATTATTTGTTGAATTTGTATGTGGGGCGTGGACCTTGAAGATCTTGTGCTTCTGCTCCCCCATCATGGTGGTGCTGTTCCGAATTGTCCCAAAGTTGCGTAAATCTTCTTCGTAGTGGAGTCCTAAGTGAATATTCGGGACGTTGGCATAATTCTTGAAGTTTTTATCGCTAGATGCTGATGCAAATATCCGCCGCAATAAATGGCGCATCTGTCGTTCTATTAGTTCTAACGCTACAGATATACAGTCACAACGGGTGCTAGAGACTGTACCCCCCATACGGTTCCTGGAAAATGTTCTCTATCACTCCTTGAAAGAGTGTCTTGTAACGTGAGATGTATTGTTGTAGCAATTCCGAATGCAGCATGAAGTATTTGATGCCTGCAGTCTATCCCAATCGCAGTCTCGGGAGCGAATGATTGTTCTAATCTTGTGATTACCCCTTTCTTGAAGTATGAATCTCGGGTTTGGGCTCGATTTTGGGGGCTAGTTATATCCTTCATCCTAACCCAATCGTCGTTGGTAAACATGTGCATCAGAACTAGAGGATTGATAATCGCTACCCTGCCGTGCTCGCTGAAGACCATGGACCCTTTATGATTTACGGGATTCTGTGGCTGACCCCATCTATAAGGCATCTGAATATCATCCCATGCCTGTCTGTAAGCGTTCACGCCGGCCGTGGATAGAACGCCCTCTAATAGAGCTTCCTGGAAATATTTTGCAAGCCGTAATTCCGCATGCATTGAATCATTGGGGTTAGCCCGTTGTGGGTCTAACATTGTATAGCATGATGAGAAGTATGGCCCGTGGATTGTTAGACCTTTGCTTTTCAGTGTGGCCTCACGAGCGGCTTTTGTCTTGAGTTTCATAGCCGCTCTGTAGAAATGCTCCGTTGGGGCTTTGTATCGGCCTATATCCCATATATCGATATTGAGGTTCCCGCGTTCTTTGTCAATTACGAGGCAGGATCTGCAACCATATTCTGCTTTATGGGTTTTGACGCCCGAATTTTGATTCTGTTGGGGCATATCTCCTGTAAAAAGTAGGGGGAACGCTGTGGCGAATACTGTCTCGCCAGAAAACAATCTCACTAAGAACCCATTCCCAATATTAACACTGTCTTGTTGAAGACATGTCGCCATTTCCATTTCGTTTGCTCCAAAAGGACCAATCATAAGGACGAAAATATTGCTTAGGCGCTCTCTTTCGCGATAGTTTAGTCCTGCAGGGGTGATATACATGCCCTTGATGCTATGGTACGCGTTTCTATACAGGCCGAAGCCATCGAGAAATAATGAGAATGGTAATGATACCCGTCTCAGGCCTAGAGTATCGGATAGTGGTGGGGGTATATGAATATCCTTCAAGACGGCAATTGGGTTTTGATCTTGAGAATATGAACATCTATAAAGCTTCGTGTAGTCAACAAGATTTGCAAGAACGTAGTCTCTGGTAAGTTCGATAAGCTCTAGTTCCGCAGCGACACGGTGACGTTTATGTACGGACCTTATGCCTTTCCGACCGCCGGGGGCTGTATATGCAATATAGTTGACGATATACCTGGGATCTTGTGGGAGTAGGCTGGCCTTTAATTTTTCTGGCGATACATTATTTACCGACACGTAGTCGGCAAAGTAAACCCATTCACGTCGCACAATGGCTGAACAAGGGATAATGTCCATTGACTCGTTGATTTGATCTTGCATTATTAATTCGTTAAGATGGACGTCGTCGGTCGGAGTTAGGGCATGGTCGGCTGCATAATTTTCTGGATTCTGTCGTTGTCGAAAGCGCAACTCATTATATGCGTCTCCCCATTCTTTGCCCAATGCATACACAGGAGTTAATCTGTTGATGACAACCGAAGGGCAATCCCGTGTGTTTGTCCTCGAATCTGGTTGTGTCGTTACATGGCGACGGTCTATTCCTACGCATTTTACCCTTCCCATAGCCAGAGAGCCCGTAGTCTCTCTAAATATGACGCAGTCCGATGGTAATATCACCTGCTCTTGTACAAAGACGCCACCGCTTGTAGTATCTGTTGTGACTTCGCAAATCGTAGCAAATTTCCCCGATGTAGACCGAACACTCTCCATCCATGCATCCCCATGCCATAATTCCGATCGGTTATCCACGATTTCCCCCATATCAGTGTATAGTTTTTTGTTGATTTGGGGATTGCTCAGCCATAAATTGCAGTATTCTGAAGCCTGGAAATAATACGCTAATCGTGGGTTGCTCGATCTTGGTGGTATAGCCTCTGGATTGACGACTACAGGACGTGCCTTTATTGACGCAAGGGGGAAGTTTTTACGGCATTTTTCTCGGAGTGTTTTAAGACTTCGTGGCAACGTCTTAATAGCTGTTTCTGTTGCGATTGATAACACTTCAGCGAGAGCTTTATACTGCTTTACTGAGATGTCCGCCGTAGTAGTAAACATCATAAGCGCAAGATGGAAGTCATCAACTGGGGCGTCGTTAGTGGTTGAAGCGGAATCGGCTATGATCTCCTCTGGCTTAGATGAGTGGTGTTCCGCTGCCAACTGTGATACTTCTTCGGCGGTCGCGTCGTCGAGTACTGATGGGTGATCATGGGAGACTATGTGAATATCATTTTCCGACCGAATTCCTTCTTCTACTTCGTCATCCCCGTTTCCATCCCCGCCAACTTCCACATCCCCATTTTTGTCCTCCTCTTCAGAGCTATCATCGTCGGATTGATCTGCGATGTTGACACCTAATAGATTCCTTGTTAATGGGCGCTCCATCTCCTCGGGAGGTGCAGCATCGGCCTCGTCAACGGTTTGGTTGACAAGGGTATCGAGTGGTTGTTTCTCTACATGCACGTCCGAGTCCCATACAGCCAATGGTATTCCAAATAGATCTGACTCGTCGAGCGGGGCGGGGCGATTTGGTCGCTTTGATTGTCCCCCTAGTCGAACAGGTACTACAGCGACAATATTGTTAGACTCCATACAGTATGATGCTTCCGATCTGAGATGGACAATTTACAAGGTCGAGGTCGCGGCCTCACAGCATCCGCAGGTATCGCAATATATCCACGTCTTTTATTGGTACTCATAATGTCGTACTGAAAGAATGGTATCAGGATGAGGTTGGGCCAAGCTTCGTGGTGCAGCAGGGGCATATCTCGCTTCAAATGCGATGAAGCTAGCAGTGGTATATCTCGCTTCGCACGCACTAGACAAGGGAACGAACATACAACAACCCTAACCCAATATATCCTTTTGCACGTCTGCGATTTTAGAGGGGGCTCTTGAATGGGGATTGTTTCGCCATAATTCCGCTCTCACTCTTGTCTTCTCTCTCTCCTCTCTCCTCTTCTCCATCCTACCCATCAAATTAATCAAATTCATCGTCTGTCGTTCATCAAAATAAGCCGAATATGACTGTCACTACCGAAAATACAATGACATCTACGGAGTCTACCACTCAGTCTACCACTCAGTCTGATACTGAGTCTACCATTCAGTCTGATACTGAGTCTACCACTGAGTCTGATACTGAGTCTACTACTCTCGAGTCTTCTGCTACCCAGACCACCGGAGCCACCACCCCAGAAAGGGCCCGTCGTCTTTATGGCACCACTAGTATCGTCTGTAAGTAAAAATGTAGTATATTCCGGTATTGTATATACCGACGCTAATATGTGACGGATATGTTTGATTAGTTGTGCCAGACCAAGCTATTCCCAACCAAGCTACATTCTTGGTTGGTGCTGTTTACTGTATCGTCAAGGCCCTCTCCACCGAGGGGAATGGAGAATACGGGGCGGAACTGCGTCGCATTGGCACCAGGTGTGGTTGGATCAAGAAGACCGGGGATTGGGAAACAATTATGGAGTATCTCAATGCCGGCGAGATGATGTTCGCTACTGTCGTTGCCAAGGGACAATTCATCTGGGAAGATGACGAATGTTATTATGGATTGGTTACCTGGGGGCTTGCCGATTGGGAAGTATTCCAAGAAACAGTTGGAAACCCTGAATTGTACGAATAAAAGATGCTCAGGGCCTGTACGTGTCGGCGGCTTGTACGAGAAGCTGTTGAATTACATGTAACTGTAGTCTAGAAACATGTACGCCACGCCGGGCAATCCCGAAATATGAGAATACTAAAACATTAAAACAATATAATCTGTAAATGGGTATGTAAACGGGAGTAGGGGTGTAGTAACATAGGAGAAAAAAGGATGGATAGATGGAGTGACGACGTTAGTCGAAATCGAACAGAAGAAAATGGTATATAGCCCCATAATAAGAAATGAACTCCAAAGAAATAAGGAAAACCGATACTATAGACATGAAATAAGGAAAACCGATACTATAGACATGAAAAAGGAAGAAAAGGAAAAAGGAAAAAGGAAAAAATACATATACGATACCAGATTTGTAAAAACATAAAGAAATTATGTCCCTCGCTTAGCCCATAGGGGAAGAAACCTGTGTTTCAGGTATCTCATGCGAGGGAAGAGGAGAAAATTGTGACAGTGAGACCGGCGCATTACCCACTGGCTCTGGACCCGCACCATCAAACTGTTCATCTTCGTCGGGTAGCGGCGCGAACTCTGGATCAAGTTCTGTGATGGTAGCAATTTCCAGGGTTTTCCTAACACGAACCTTTGAGGCGGGTTTGCGGGCAAGGAGAACCAGAGCCTGAGGCGGGATGCCATTGTAGTCGACCGCCAGGGCAATGCTTTTGAGACGACTGCAGACCTGCTTACGCGAAAGAGACAGAGGCCAGTGTCGACATTTGTGAGCGTAACTAATGTGAGGTCAATATACATGTAGTCCAGGAAATGGTACAAGAAGACTCACATCATGGAATATACAAAGATCGTCCTGTAAAGGCCTTTCAGAGCAGGTACAAGAAGTGTCGCTCTCCAGTCAACGATTCCGCTTGCAGTACCCATAATGGTGAACAGAGCCTCATAAGTGAAGTGCTTCTTGTATGCCATCATCAACTGACCTGCAGCCAGATTCGCGTAACCAAAATTATCTTGTTCGAGTTTGTGTTGATGCTCGAAAATAGCAGCGATGAATCTACTGGACCAATTCTTTCTCCATTCCATACAACGCTCATACGACTCTTTAAAGGCGGGTTCATCTCTATCGACTGTCCCTCCGGCGGCAAGATCGATGATTTCCGGGATCTTATGAGTGGGTACGGTCAAGTACCGCGCGAATAGGATACGGCAAGCGGTAATCATCTTGGCCCACACCTTCTTTCCATCAGGGAACAAGTTACCAAACCTCTTCCCATCATATGTTCGCTTGGCCCTAGCTGCTTCAGCAACTCCGTGACGGTGATTATATAAAGCGACGTCAAGGAATGCCTGTGCATCGCGAGCGGTAAGATCGGCGGGCATCTATTGGTTATTAGATTATAAACTATCCAGATTCACATGTGGTGGCTCATACCTGCAGACGGATGTTACGAGTGACCTCTTCCTCAGCTTGTGTAGATGTACCTTCCCCACAAGCATCATCCCCACCATCATCATCTTCATCTTCCACAATAAGGATATCATCTTCACCACCATCATCTTCGTTGCCTTCTACCAAGTCTTCGTCGAGGCCCTCAAGCAAGTTACCAATATTGATCGAATTACCCATATTTGTTGTCCGGGCCATTTCACCGAAGCTTTGGTGTGATGGACGAAGCGGGGACGGGGCAATTCTACCAGAGGCTTGAACTCGATTACCTGCCGGTGTGCGAGACACATTCACAGTTTGTCGCCTCGCAAGTGTATCTCTATCTCCAACCTGAGATTGATTCTGAGACTGGGACTGAATATGAGACTGAATTTGAGACTGAGTTTGCGACTGTATTTGTGAGTTCTGCTGCCCCTGCCACATCACGTTATTACACGAATCTTGCGAGCGCCCTAGCGTCTCTTGGGAATAATTATAATCGAGACGAATCGGTGCGGATAAGTAGGTATTTCGTGAGGAAAGAGGTGATAATACATTGTGATTTCGCTGAGTAGTGGTCGGTGTTCTCACTGCGGGGCTATGTTGAACACCACCGGGTGTGCGGTCTAATCGCTGTCTAGGAGGCATTTAAAAATTATCGGTAGAGACCGTATATAGGAAAGATATCAGAGTAACGGGGCGGTGATGAGGATGGGAAATACAGTATGTAGCAATGAAGGGGAGAATGATGGAGATGGTACCAGTACATGTAGGTTCAGGAGGTACTCGGAAAAAAAAAGAAGAAAAAAAAAAAGAAATTGATGAGTAAGCAACCAGCCCTACCCCGCACCTTAAATAGAGCCTTCCCACCCTTCCTCTCGCCTTCTCCTTCTTTTCCCACAGCACTGCAGCGAATCGGAGATTTTCCTTTCCATCTCTTGATTACATGAATACATTTACAGTATCACAAAGGTACGTGATATAATCTTATGCTAACTTCTATTTATGTTTCCTTTCGAATACAGTATCACAAAGGTAAGAGATTTATCCTTCTCTCTCTTTTGATGATCTGATCCCTTAACACATACAGTACTACATGTAAAGTCGCGTTTCCATTGTGCACTTCATCCTGTAAGTTATCTCCATACTTTTTTTTGTTTAATTCATCAATTATGCTATCTCCATCTCATTGATACACATTGGTTTTAGAGAAAATTGATTGAATCTTTTATTCGAAATTTCTCTGATACGGTATATGAAACCTCTCCATCTCTCTTGTGAAGTCATTTCTAATTCGAGCGACCAGGTAATTTGCAACGATCGATTACACATGCACGTAGGTAATTTATTATTTTCTACTTTGATTATCATCAACTAACGCGTTTCTAGTATGATCACTTGTTGGGTTGCATCTATCGGTACGTGTATTCATCATCCTTTACTTTGATTGTCATCAACTAACGCGTTTCTAGTATGATCACTTGTTGGGTTGCATCTATCGGTACGTGTATTCATCATCCTTTACTTTGATTGTCATCAACTAACGCGTTTTATCATAAATACAGCGCATTTCCCTCTACTCATAAACAAATTAACCTACTGTTCGAATAATTTTTTGTTTTTTATTTTCTTTTTGCCCGTGTAGACCTGGATACCTGGACCACGGATACTGCAATTCATGTTATTTAATAATGTATTTAATAAATAGAAAATAAATAGAAAATAAATAATATAGTCTATAAACAAAAATGATTTATATGCACGTCCTAAAATGCGATTTATTATGTAAGCAAATTTTTCTAGCGAGCTCGCCTAAAAGAATACAGTCAACGGTACTGTAGTGATGCTGAACGGCTACAGTAGTCATACAGTACCGATACAGGTGTGCTACCAAACCGATACAGCAGCAATACAAATGCAAATATTTTATTTGATAGAATACTGGATGGGTACTGTAGTGATGCGGCACCTTGATCCGTTTTGCCATAGAATACTGAGCCAATACGGTAACAATACGTGTCTTGGTTTTTTAGTGCTACCGCAGGTACCCAAATACTTTGGGTCATCAAATACCATAGCACTACTAGACTAGTGCTGCTGTATGACAAATACGTATTCCACCTATCCCTGTAACGGTGCAGCATCCCTGTAGTAATCCATGCAATATATTTTTCACTTGGCGACCGTAGTGCTACTGTCTCACTACTGCTGTCTAACAGATCGGTATTGTACCGAACCCCGTACCAGTACTATAGTCGTACTGCATTTCCACAAATACGTATTTTCTTGAATACTGTAATAGGCGTGCGATACAGCATTTGATCAAATGTTTTTTCTAAGCAATACCGTAGTAAAGCTGTAATGCTTTACGTTTTTGATTGCACAGAATAAAGCAGTACTACGGTATCTCTACGGTACTAATCCCACCCCGTTTTTCCGTACTGTATATTTTATTTTTATTTTTACATTTTTTTTTTTGGACTGCATGCCGGACTGCATGCCGGACTGTGTAATTAGACCGTCCATGTCTACGCAGTCCAAGTTTGGACGGTTAGCGGTGTTTTGTAACAGTCACAGTATAGGGCCACCGAGAATCGCCCCTTGGATACGTCACTCATTAGTCAATCATACTCGAGCCTTTTATAGCCTAGATCTTCTTTCTAACAATACTAAAAACGGTTGTTGTTTCCCCTCTACGTTCGCGGACTTGAGAGAGCGTGTGAATACAACTTCCCAAAACCACATGACGGTCCTAAAAACCTGAACAACAACGGCTGCGCCGCGGACGATTGATCTAGCGGCCGGATCTAGCCGTGGTTCGCCTTGGTTTCAAAAAGATTTCCCATGGCGAGTCATGTGTGTATCCGCGGTATTCACAATAGATGTAGCCTTATGTTTCCGGATTGTATCCAACCAATCAAGCCGCCTGTATAGATTCTTCCCGCCGAGTGATTTCTCGTGACGTACTTCCGTGGCTGTCAACGCTAGGTGCAGTGTTATGTACAGTGACAGAAACATGGGTAGAGTGACTGCCGCGGTCTTTGGTAATGCCGTACTACTGCGGTAAAACTACCGTATAGTTCGTTGAAATACGGCATATTCTCAAGATGCCGTACTAATGCGGTATTGATACTGTAGTCATCCACACACACATTCTGTTTTTTTTTTTTTTTTACCACAAACTAAATAGTATGGCGTATACGTAGGTCCCGGTAGCTACAAGAAAAGAGATTGATTGTGTGATACTCAAGAAAATGATAGATGGTGGCCAGGCGGAGACAGGTCTAAACAACGGACACAGTCGCCACAACTAGCCAACCTTCGTTTTGTTTAGATCTTCTCTTCATCACCAATTAATCATACACTTAGATTTGAGCCTTCTGTTCTTGAGACCGTACCTGAATCGTAAAACGTGGGACCAAGGCTCATACTAAGCTCCGATTTCATTAACTACATACAAAACGGCAGTCTTTTGTAGACAGCAGGTAACGAGTCGGCTCCGGAGCTCCTTACATTATATAAATCCAACCCCTAGGCCTGGGCGTATATTACATGACTACATGTATTTTCCCTCCGCGCTTACGGCATGGCCGACAAGCACCGCTATTGCCCATCTATTTTGAGGGGTATAAAACTACCCGCACAGGAATGGCTGTATCTCACTGTCGTTACGAGTGTTTTTGTGGTCGGTGGGTGGGGGTGGGGTATATCCATACTAGAAGCAATACCGGCAGGGGGAGTAGAAACAATGTAAGGTGATTACTAATCTCGATCACAACCGCTCACTCGCGCACATTAGTTGCCCAATCTGGCTAGCCTAGCGGTCCAAGCACGGCCCTACATGTAGTTAGTACCATCTCCGCAGACATCTCGCAAACGTATCCAGGCTGGCCGACCGCTAGCTATAGAGCAGGGGTTATTATCGACCATCCACCCCCGATGCGGTCTGCATTTAGTCCCGGCGAACCCAAGTATCTCCCAATAGAGCATCTGATGTCTTTTGAGCCGGGCGAATAACTACGTGCACGTTTATATAGATCTCAATCCAGTAGTTGCCCACCCTCTGCCTCGTGGGCCATCTTCTCCCAGTCTCCCTCTCAGCAACACCCGTTCGGAAACACCCCCACTGATGTAATAGCCGCCGAGTGATATTCCATGAAGCTGCTCATCCGTCCCCCAAAGCGGAAAGAGACCAGCTAGGCAGATACTCAGCTAGTGGTGCAGTGGACTCGGATTGATGGTGCCGGAGAGACGAGTTGTAGAGCCCTTTTTATGGATTCCGTTGAGCACGTCACGGGGTACTTGGAGATAATCGCGCTCGGGAATGCTTTGGTCACTGCTGGCTTTGGTGGTTGGTGGGTAGGTAGTGCATTCTTTGGTTAGAGCACCCGGACTTTGTAGATAGCGAATGATGTGGATATTATCGGCCGTGAAATTAAGAAGCACTGTTACGTACAGCTACGCGCGATAGTGTGGAAATCAAAAGGCACTCGCTACTAAGATTGTTCCCGCTATTATTCCTCCCTCTCTATTTCTTATTCCTCCCTCTCTATTTCTTCGAAAAAAGACCCAACCACCCCCAACCCCCAACCCCGCCACCCTCACACCCCCATCCCCACCCAATACCTCCCACACAGCAAGCACACCCCCAACCGCGCCATATCGCCCCTCTCCCCCCACGTCTTCACCAGCCCCTCGCGCCTGAACCACTCCACATCGGCCCTCACGACCGCCAGCCACCCCTCCCCCGCCATCTCCACCACCTCCCGCGTATCCAAGCCCGCCGTCGCCACCTCCCACCGCTCCACCAGCGCCGCCAGCCGCGGCACAAGAACCCGCTGCATGTACCGCGCGTGGTCGAACGCGGCCGGCGAGCTGCCGTCCTTGGTCAGCCCGAACCACCGGCTCGCGTAGTAGTCGAGCTGGTGGCAGTACTGGCGCAGCTGCTGCAGGAAGCGGTGCATGGCGATGTGGGACGCGGCGCCGCCGGTGGTGCTGCGGGGGTGGGCGTTGTGGTGGTAGAGGTGCTGGACGTGGGATTGCGCGGTGGTGTAGGCGGTTGTGAGTGGGGTGGGGGCGGGGTGCGTGGTGTGGGTGTGGGGGGTGGCCATTTTGGTTATGTTGGGGAGGGGGAGGGTTGTGGAGGAGGAGTGTATTGTGGGGGAGGAGTGTATTGTGGGGGAGGAGTGTATTGTGGAGGAGGAGTGTGTTGTGGAGGAGGAGTGTGTTGAGGAGTGTGTTGAGGAGTGTGTTGAGGAGTGTGTTGAGGAGTGTGTTGTGGAGGAGGAGAGGGGGGCTTTTCAAGCCCGGCTTATAAAGGCTGGTACTACCTGTGGACGGGCTTCATGGCAATTCTATATATGGACTAGCATGACCAGTGGTTGCTACATATACATGTAGTTACATGTAGTACGGCGACCTGCGTGTGCAGTGGAGGTTCTGGTCTGAAGTTTGAGTCCCGCTTTGCAAATCACTTCTCGCATGTCCAGCGCTGTCTGCCCTGGACATGGATGCTTGGGCGATAGGGTATATGCATAGAATCGCTGGCGATGCTGCTACTCCTTCCTTTAGCCTAGGCTTCACCTCACATATATACTCATTATAGCCAAACCGGTGAAACGGGAACCGGATGTCCACGACATTGTATATATTCTTGGACTGCAAATGGGCGCCCCCAAAGAGGTTCCGCCGTCACATGATGTGCACGCGTTGGGCACTCCGTAAATTCTTATTACGGTTGGATTGACCATATCTCCGTATACCAGAACGTACAGCTCTCATCACCCACGTACTAGCTAGCACTGCCCGATCCAGATTAAAGCAGACCAGGAAGCCCAGCCCGCCTAAAGCTGGAGCACCGGTTACAGACCGCTTTCTCGCCCGTGTCCGTTCGCTCTACAGAGTGCCGTGGTTAGAACGGAGCCAGCAAAGGAACGAAAGTGGGAAAAATGTGGTGCAAGTCACAGCCTATCACTCGGCCCACCCCACACCCCACACCGAGCAT
Source organism: Morchella conica (assembly GCA_008079325.1). Classification (NCBI taxonomy): domain Eukaryota; kingdom Fungi; phylum Ascomycota; class Pezizomycetes; order Pezizales; family Morchellaceae; genus Morchella; species Morchella conica. The sequence goes on along the minus strand of VOVZ01000006.1, from coordinate 216,177 downwards.
TCCGCGACAGCATGCAGCGAGAGCTCATACTACTTGCCCAGTGCACAGCAGCTAGCGCACTATAGTAGGCTAGCTTCGGTTATGGGATCATATCATACCACCAGCTGAAGACAGAAGGAGTGCGCGCCGGGGAGGGGAGGGGCCGTGGCAGAATCCACGCAATGATCTGTAGTTATAAGTGCTATGTATAGAGATACGTACTGTAGAGATTGTGCAGGATCGGTGTCGGGGTCTATGGCGGTGGTTGTGATCGCTAGCTAGCTACATGATGTGATATATATACATATACTGTACATGTGTAGGTATACTGTACTGTACAAAAACGAAAACGAAAAACGAAAAACGAAGACACATTAGATGGCCACAAAACAGACAGGCCAGAGGACGCGACTTGCAATATACATATATACACCCTGAAATCCGCCTTGCATCTACCGCACAGCTGCCATCACTCCACCACCTCCCCCCCTTCCCCCCCTCCTCCTCCTTCCACCTCGTCCTCCCCCCTCCCCACACCCCCCCTCCACCCCCTCACCACATACCTCTCCACCTCCTCCTCCCCCGGCCACCCCCCCGGCCACCCCTCCCCCCCCTCCTCAACGCCAAACACCGCACACGCAACCAACACCCTCCTCCCCCCCACCGACGCCACATCCACCCTCCCACCCCCCCCCTTCAACCACCCCACCAGCGCCTCCAGCCGCCCCCTCCTCCCCGCAAACCCCAGCATCCTCACATACGCATGCAGCGCCGCCGCCTCCGCCGCCACAAGCGGCACCCCCCCCTCCCCACCCCCAATCCCAAACGCAGCCTCCACCGCGCCCGCCGCAGCATCCACCGCCGCCTCCCCCCCCCACCCGGCGCCCGCGGGGCTCCGCGCCGCCGCAACACACAGCAGCCGCAGCGTCCCCGCGTCGCGCACAGGCATAGCCCCATACAGCCGCCACACCACGGCGAGGCGCGACGCGGCCGTCGCGGCCGTCGCCGTCGCCGGCAGCGCGCACAGCGCCGCAAGAACGGCGTTCCACGCCGGCGCGTGCGCCGGCCGGTGGCAGTGCAGGAGACGCAAGGCCAGCGAGAGCCGCGGCGGCGCGGGCGTGCGCAGAAGAAGCGTCAGGTACGAGGCGAGGAGGGGCCAGTCGTCGCTGCGCGGGGTGGTGGTGGCCGTAGGCGCTGCGGGGCGGGTGTTAGTCTCTCTCTGTCTGCAGTGTAGGGGCGGTGGGGGCATACTCTTCACCAACCTGCGGAACCGCTCGGCGCTCCACGTCCTCAGCAGGCGCTCCCCCTCCTCCAGTGTCTCCGCCTCCCGCACCAGGTGTGCCAGCAGCCGGACAGACACTTGCGCCCGCCGCCCCGCCACCCGCCGCATCATCGCGAACAGCTCGTCCACGCCCGGCGCCTGCACAGGCACATACACGCCCTCCGCGGGCGGCGGCGCCGCCGCCACCTCCCGCGCATCCCCCGGCAGCACGCGCGCCGCCCACTCCCCCACGTCCCGCTGCGCAACCTCCCACCGCTGCACGGCCCGCAGCGTCGCCTCTGTCGGCGCGCGCGCGCCGTCGTGGCCCGCCCGGATCGCCTGTAGCCGCTCTTGGTGCCGTCCCAGCAGCCGGGACACCTTGCGTGCGGAACACGCCTTGTAGAGCAGCTCCTCCCAGGCCGCGGGCGGGGGGACGCCCGTGGCGGATAGGCAGTCCAGGAAGACGTGCCATGCCTCGTCGAGCGTGCGGGTGGCGCGCACGCGCACGGCCCAGAGGTTAGCGGGGTGCTGGCGGGCGCCGGCGCGGCCGGCGTGGTGGAAGGTGCGTGTCTGGATGGTTGGGGAAGCGTCCGTGTCGGCGCCGGCGAGGACGAGCGCCTCCTGCTCCCAGCCGAGGTTGTGGTATCCCGCGGCCGTCATCTGCTGCAGGACGAGGGCAGCGCGGGAGACGTGTGGCGGAGCGGGCGTGAGGCGGTGGCCGTCCTTTGGCACGGGCCAGGGCGGCCAGTTCGTGGACTGCGAGGCGGCGTGGTGCGCCTCGGGCGGCGTCTTGGGGTGGGCGAGCTGCACGGCGGCCAGCGCGCGGTAGCCCTCGCGCGTGATGGGGATGTCGAGCGCGGCCATGGCGCGCAGCAGCGTGAACTGCGCTTGCTGCAGGAGGGGCATGCGCTGGAAGGGGCGGTCGCTGGGCGGCAGGGAGAGCAGCGCGAGCAGCCGGTTGTAGGTGCCGGTCAGGCGGGCGGAGCGCTTGGGCGCCCGGTGGTGGTGCTGGTGCAGCTGCCCCATCAGCTCGGCGACGTGCGGGATGATGGGCGGCCAGGTGCTGCGCGCGTGCCGCAGCAGCCGGATCAGCAGCAGCAGCGGCGTCTTGGTGTCGCCGGCGTGGAGCGTCTGCGGCGCGCGCAGCGCCCGCTGCACGTGCGGGAGAAGCCGCCGCAGGCTGTCGCCGCTGATGTGCGAGTGCGGGCGGCGCAGGGTGTGCAGGATGACGAACGGCGGGATGCGCTGCGCCTCCTCCTGCTCCGCCTCCCGGGGGGGTGGGGCGGAGTCCACAATCTCCCTGACGGCGTCCTTCAAGCACTTTCCGCCCCCGCCGCCCGCCGGCGCGCCCAGGCGCGCCCACACGTCGATGCGCAGCGCGGCCTGGCGCTCGTCCGGCGCCATCAGCACCCACGCCCACCCCGCCACGTCCTCGGCGGCGTACCCGCGCGCGGCCAGGTACTGCAGCGCGCCGCCGCCAAACACAGCGTCTACTGCCGCCGCCTCCGACGACGGCCCGCGGTCAGGAAGAAGGAAGTGGTACAGGTACTCGTATGTGATGCTCTTGAGCGACATTGCGCCGCGCAGCGGCGTGCGCGGCCAGGGCGGAGGCTTGCGCGCGCGGCGGAGGGAGGCCCCGCGGGAGAGCGGGTCGTGGAATGACAGGTCGGCTTTGCCCGGGCGGGGGCGCGACGGGATGTCGAGTGCGCGGCCGAGGAGGTGGAGTAGTGCGAGGAGGGTCTTGGGGCGGCGGTGGTGGCAGCAGGCGGCGGTGGTGGTGGGGGTGGTGGTGGCGTGCGGGGGGGGTGCTGCGGTGGTGGGCGTCGCCGCGGGGCTAGAGTGCCGCTTGGGGTGGAGAAGGGGGTGCGGGGTGGGGCGGGGCCGGCGGAGAATTGCCCGGGCCGGTGCGGAGCTGAAGATGGGGTGTGACATTCATTGAGTGGCGGTGACGGAGGGCGGGCAGGAAATGATGGGAGAGGGTGAAAAGTGGGTGTGGGGGGGATTAGTCAGCAGCGGGGGGTAGACATCCACGAGGGCTCTGTGTGTGTGTGTGTGTGTGTGTATCAGTGTGTATCTGTGTGTGTATATATGTGTATGTGTGTATCTGTATCTGTGTGTGTGTCTGTATGTGTGTTTGATATCGTGTATATACACATATATCGTGTATCGTATCGTGCATCGCAGTCAGGGAGCGTCACTCGGGCAGATGTCCCAGCGGGATCTAATCTAATCAGCATCACATCTAATCTAATCAGACGTCATGCACAGCCACCACCACCAGCCACCGTCCCCTCTCTGTGTTTCCCCAACCGCAAACAACAGCGCCGAGGTGGCCCAGAGAGAATATGCAAGACACAGCGAAGGAGAGACAGACGAGAGACAGCGAGACACAGCGGACGAGAGAGCGTGCACTTTCATCTGTGCATTGAGTGGATACGCTGCGTGTTTTCTGCTTTCCCCGGGCCAGCCACACACAGCCACACACCAGCCACCTCTTGTGTCCTTTTGTGTCCTTTTCTGCCCAGCCTCTTTTGCAGCGACACCACCACAACTCCACAACTCTCTGCTACACACACTCTCTCTCTCACGCACTCACGCACGCATTCACTCACCCTGGCTGCATTCCGTCGTGCATAACTCGGAGAAGGCACGCACTCGCTCACTGGCTTGGCCTCTCTCGAACCCCCATCCGTCCATCCCACATCCATCATCCATCCATCCATCCATTCTCTCTCTCCGGTCCTGGTCTTGGTCTTGGTCCACAGAGACAGATACAGACAGATACAGACAGACAGACAGACAGCCACAGACAGACACAGACTGACAGACAGACTGACTGACTGACAGACACACACACACACACAGACCAGACACCCCCTGCCTGCAAGCAAGCAATCAGCCAACCAAGCAATCACCTGCAGACAGCCCGTGCCCGTCCGTCCAGACTCCGCTCCCCGCCCAGTCCTCCAATACCCACCCCCCCCCCATGGTCAACGCCCCCACCGCACACCACACAACATCGCACAAACGCAAGCGCGGCGCTGAAATGAAGGGCTCCGAAGACGCCGCCGCAGACGCTGCGGCCGAGAAGCGCAGGGCCGTCTGGGACCAGATCACGCGGGATCTTGCGGTGGTGCTCAAGGAGTGAGTTTTTTTCCTGTATACGCGTGCATTGCACTGGACCGCGAATCTGATCTCGAGCCCCCAAACAGACACGACACCCACCCCTCGGTCCTCACGGCCACAAT
>VOVZ01000006.1:132079-208856 GCA_008079325.1 Morchella conica | reverse complement strand
GGGGGGGGGGGGGGGGGGGGGGGGGGGGGGTGGGGGGGGGGGGGGGGGGGGTGTTGGGGGGGGGGTTTGTTGGTTTTGGGGGTTTTTTTTTGGGGGGGGGGGGGGGGGGGGGGGGGGGGGGGGGGGTGGGAAAGACTGTGCGTGTTGTTTGTGTGTGCGTGTGCGTGGAAGAGATGTGTATGTTCCGCGCCCTTGGTTTCTCTGTAGGATTTTGTTTCTTGTTGTTGGTGTGACTCTTATTATTTGCTGGTACACTTTTTTTTTTCTTTCCTCTGCTACTCTTTTTTTTTCTTCTCTGGTACTCTTTTTTTTTTCTTTCTTTCTCTGGTATACTTTTTTTTCTCTGGTACTCTTTTTTTTTTACTTTTCTTCCGTTCTCACTTGGTACTCTTTTTAAAACTGTCTACGTTTTTTTCTTCTCTTTTTCTTTACTACACCTGCTGTGCTGTGCTGTGCTGTTTTGGTGGTTGGCTGTGCTGTTTTGGTGGTTGGCTGGTTGGCTGGTTGGTAGTTACTAGTTGGTAGTTTGTGTGGTTTTTCACTTACTTGCTTGCTTTGCGTTATTTCGCGGTGCATGCAGTGATTTGCGCCTGCTCTTGCGCTTGCTCTTGCGCTTGCGGCTGTTGTGTATGTGTATGTATGCGTGTATACTCTATATATGCGCGTGTATGTGTGGACCCACCACCACCGAGGCTTGTCTACACGCGAGGGGAGGGGTGTTTGTGCTGATCCTGCAGCGGACGGGGCAGGGCATGGTGGTGAGGCATTGATGTATACACTGCAGAGGCGGGGGTTGTAGAATCAAGTAATCAGTCAGTCAGTCAGTCGAATAAGCAGAGCAAATAAGCAGAGCAAATGAGCAGAGCAAATACAGAAGCAAAAGCAGAGCAAATGAGCAGAGTAAATAAGCAGAGCAAATACAGAAGCAAAAGCAGAGCAAATAAGCAGAGCAAAAGCAGAGCAAAAGCAGAGCAAAAGCAGAGCAAATAAGCAGAGAAATAGGCAGAGCAAATAAGCAGAGCAAATGAGCAGAGCAAATAAGCAGAGCAATAAGCAAAAGCAAAAGCAAATACAAATACAAGTATCCTGCGTGTCCGTCAAGGGTACATACAACACTACATACACATACTCTACACATACACATACAACACCACATACAACATCACATACACACACAGATAGATACATGTACATAGCTCTATAGTATAGGCGGGCTTTTTTTGGCAGACTGGGATTGGGATTGGACTCAGAGAGGTGGTGGTGGTAGCGTCACAGCGCATCACTCGGGTGCGAACCATAGTCTGTGATGCAGACCGGCCGCCAAATCCATAGCGGGCAGGGACCATGTGCCACTCACTGGACACCGCCGTACCTTTTTTTGTTTGTTGCTGTTTAACTCATGGACTATACCTATACACAGTTTAACTCATTAGTTACATGCAGTTTAACTCATTAATTACATACAGTTTGACTCAGGTTACATACATGTACAGACCGTGGAGCAGTTAATGGCAATACTACATGTAATACTACAGCCCCGGAACTACATGATGTATGTACCCTGGCCACACCCAATAAAGGCGCTGGCACTCATCCGCCGCCGCTACGTATACCTACATAACTAAAACAAAAGAAAACGCAAACCAGCAATTTGGGTCTTCTCTCTTTCCCCCGGCCCCGGCCCTACCAAATATTTCCCATTACATGACCACCTGGCGTAGGGGCACAGAAACAAAACACCATTGTAGCGCAAATAAAGCACCTCCATCTATGTCTATCTATCTATCCATCTATCCATCTATCTACACCTCCCCCTCCCCATCACTTCAACCCGCCCCCCCCCCCCCCCCCCCCCCCCCCCCCCCCCCCCCCCCACCCCCCCACCACCATACTCCCCCGCCGCCGCCACCAGCTCGCGCATCGCCGCGACGCGCAGCAGCCGCCCGGGCGGCAGCTGCAGCACGTGATCCGCGTGCCCGCTGGTGCCCACCGTGTGCACGCGCTGCCAGCGCATGCGCTTCACGGCCGTGACGTAGGCGCGCAGCACGGCGGCGTCGGCGCATGAGACGAGGAGCGCGCCGGGGCGGCCCTGCAGGTAGAGGCCGCTGGTGGAGGGGTGGGTGTGCGTGAGGGTGTGGAGGGCGGCGAGCTTGGCGGGCGAGTAGAAGTGGTGGAAGGTGAGGAGCGTGAGGGGCATGGCGGGTGGGTGTGGATTGGTGTTTGATATTGTTGGATGGTTGGTATTGGATATTGGTGTTGGGTAGATGGTATTGGATATTGATATTGGTGTTTGGTGTTTGGCATGTAGTGTGAGGTCATGTCCTGTGACCCAGTGCGCGCTATCGGTTGCCATCCGCCAAACGCGTCTCCCTTCAACACTCAACCTCGCTCAGCTCAACACCTTCCCCCAACAACCACACCCAGCCATGCCACCCCTCCGCCGCCTCACCGCCCCCTCCGCCGCCGCCGCCACCGCCCGCGGCTCCTCCTCCTCCTCCCCCTCCCCCTCCGCCTCCTCCTCCACCCTCACCGCGACCCCCTTCCCCCCCTACGAGCCCCCCTTCACGCCCATCGCCCTCACAGCGCTACAAACGCTCACCAACCTCTCCGAGAACCACGGGCGCCCCACCCCCATCGACAAGCTCTGCCACGCCGCCACCCAGGCCCTCAACAAGCTCAGCGAGACGGCCGCCGACCTCGCCGACCACGTCCCCTACACCGACCCCGCCGACGCCGACGCCGACCTAGACAGCGACACGGAGTCGCGCCAGGCGCTGCTCGACGAGCTCGAGGCGCAGGCCCGCGCGCTGGTCGACCAGGGCAAGGCCGCGAACGACATCAAGGAGGTGCTGAAGCTGGCGGTGCGCGACGCGCGCGACGGGCGGGAGGCGGCGCGCCGCGGCGCAGAGGAGGCCGGCCTGGACGCGGTCGTGGTGGCAGAGGACGAGGGCGTGGTGGGCGGCTTCCGGAAGAGGATGGCCGAGAGGAGCGTCCACTACGATGGGCTAAGCATGAGGGCAAAGTATACCCCCCCAAACCTGCCAACGAGAATACAGTAGCTGATGCCGGGCAGATACGGCACCGTCGCCGAATACCTCCAGTTCCGGCGCATGGTGTGGGCCTCGCAGCGCGGCGACGCAAACATGCCCCGCGTGTCGACCTGGTTCCAGCACCTCGATGGCAGCGGTGGTGGTGGTGGTGGTGGTGGGCGGCGCGGGGGCGGTGGCCGGCCGTCCCACGCCCCGGACGAGTCCGACTCGGACTCGGACATTGAGATTGCGCAGGAGCGGCAGTCGTACCAGTGCCCGCTGACGCTGCGGACGTTTTCCGAGCCGTACACGTCGACCGTGTGCCCGCACTCGTTTGAGAAGGAGGCCATCCAGGACTACATCCGGCGCGGGGCGCGGCACCAGGGCGTCAGCTGCCCCGTGCCCGGGTGCTCGCAGACGCTGACGCTGGCGACGGTGCGGCTGGATGCGCTGCTGCTGAGGAAGGTGCGGAGTGCGGCGGCGAGGGAGCGGGATAGGGCCGCGGAGATGGTGGATGGCGGTGGGGATAGTGCCGATGAGGGGATGGTGGATGTGGATGATGCGGATGCGGATGCGGGTGCGGGTGCGGGTGCGGGTGCGGGTGCGGGTGCGGGTGCGGGCGGGGTGGAGGTCAAGAATGAGAGGAGGCGGGGTGGGGTGATTATGAAGCGGGGGAGGGGCAAGGTGGTGGCGCTTAGTGATGAGGATGATGATTAGGGAGGGGGTTGAATGTCTTTTTTTTCTTCTTTTTCTTCTTTTTTTCGTTTCTTTCTAGTAGTAGCCTTTGGGGATAGGGAATAAAAAAGAGGATGGCTATCCTCACATCATTGGGAATAAATATTTTTTCCTTCTCTTTCCCTTCCCCCTATCCACGGTCGAATACTGCATATTACAGAATTGGCGGTTCAAACATCGAGTGCCGTGTAGGAGGTCTTTCGACGGAAGCAATGCATCGCTGATGAACCCAACCAGATAGTTGAAGCGAGTGATATTCTGTGATTGTGAATCACAACCATGTACCTACTCTACATGTAAGGGTAAGGTGCCAGATCTCATTGTGAGGCGTGTACATAATGCGTTGCACACGCATGAAATTACATTAGGTCTACCTACTCGTAACTTCTTGACGCTTGTACTCTAAAAGGAACCGCTATTGCACACCATACTAAACCGTGGACTAGTGGAACTTCGAGAGAGAGGGCTTGCTATCAAACCACAGCACAGGTTCTTCTCTCTCTATATATACACATATACTCTAGAGAGAGAGAGAGCAATGTCCGCTCCGCCCCAAAAGCAATGGTGTTGCTATGGCAGGAGCTAGGTCATCCTCCACCAAAAACCCATCTACTTGGATACATGTATATATTCCCCACATCACAAGCAAAAAGCCACACCCAGGACATCACGAGGCGCGTGCTACTGTGCGATGCGAGCCCGAAAAAGCACCGTGGAATGCAGAACCTACTACTACTACTACTACTGCTACTACTACTACAAGAATCATTTCCAGTCTGACATATACGCGTCTTGTGCAGATGCAATACCGGCAAAAACGTTATATGACCCTCCAAAAAAAAGTTACACATAATAATATTACCGCTCCCAATCCAGAGTAATACAGACGTACAAACGTACAAGCGTACAAACATACAAAGCCGAAAATACAAGGAACAAAAAAAGAAAAGACTAGAAAAACTCCCAAGACAACAAGGTTTTTTTTTATCTGATATCAAAATAAAAAATAAAAAAGAAATGTAGAAAACATAAAAATAAGATGGAGCAGAAAAGAAGTTATAACCCACAACAAGACAACCTATTTACTTTTTCACGCCTGAACTCTTTAAAACTGACAATCTGGGGAGGGTGCATATAATAAAAACAAAAAGAGAAGAGCGTAACAAGATTAATAGAAGATGATAGATAGAAATACATAATGAATCTATGAGTCTTGCAAGAATCCCACCTTTCTTTTCCCCTTTGAGCTACTCCCTGGTACCGGGTTGGCCTTTGGCAAGATAGTACGCCTGTTCGACGCTGCACCTGTCGCGCTAGTCACCGCCGCCGCCAGAGTCTTTGAATCCTTGATCGCGGCCACAGCACTCGACTCCCTAACGTCCATGACAACAATCCTGCAACTTGTACCCAGCAGTATCCTCGCAACGTTCCCCTCGGGCGTGCTCACACTATCGCCGTCCCACTCGCCATCCTTCGTCCGGCCCGGTGGAATGACGTCGACACCAGTGACGGTAGCACCGCCGCAGTTCCACCCCTCCAGCACAATAAACTCCTTCTCGGCTTTGCCGTCCTCCCCATTCCAGAGCCCCATCCCGAGCGTGCCGGATTTGTAGGAGCGCTTCTGCATTTTGGCCTCTTCGACTTTCCAGAACTTCTTCAGAGACGGTATTACCATGACTACGCTGCCAAACACGAATGTGACCGTCTCATCGTTGATTTGAAGGCCGCCCATCGTTGTTGTCTTCCCCTTATCCAACACGGCAGTGTTGGAAAAGAAGCTACTTCCCGGAATCGCAGTGACAGAGAGAAACCCTATGCCCCCAGTCATGTCTCTTGCGCTGCTCCCACGGCGCCTGCGAATCGTAGTACCAGTTCCGCCAGACATAACGCTCATTGCACGGTTGGATGGGCTTCGGCCACTAATTTCGCTGACGGATTCATCGTAATGGTTGGAGGAATGGGCTTTACGGCTGTTGTACCAGGTTTCGCCCACAACCCCCCCAATGAAGAAGCCGGTCACGGATGCTTCATCGAGCTTTGAGAGAACGCCTTCAAGGTCCCAAACACCCCATTCTCCATCTTCACAGAGAACGATGATGCCGCGACCTCCGGTAAGCCATTCGGCGCCAAGGACCTTTTTTCGGCGGTCCGACGTACGTGAGAAGGAAGTGTAGAAGCTACTGAGCCAGGACTTTGTGCGTGTGTCGAGAATTCTTACTGCGCCTTTACGGTCCGCGACCAGGAGGTGTTGGCGGCGTGACTTTGACGTGGGAGAGGTGTTGAACGAGAGTGAGGTCGCCGGGGCGTGGAGGAATACGTTGATGGGCCTGGAGGGCGTTTTGAAAGTCACTGGAAGCGAAGATTTGCGTGGCGGAGGATGAAGCGATACGCGCCAAAGTAGGATCAGGCCGTTTGTATCTGCAGAAGACGAGGCAATCAAGATGTCCCAGGCATCGGAGTTACCGAACCGGGGTGGGCTATAGGAACCCGGGGATCCGCTAGGGGTTCGTCTTTCTGAGCTCTCGTGAGAGAAGGAGCTGTTGACAGACGGAACAATAGTGACAGATACTGCACTCGGTACTTCTTTGTGGCCATAGATTCCGGTCCCTAGGACAATGACATGCTCTCGCTTTTTCGTAGACTGGCTTGATGGTGGGGGCGCTCGCGGGAGAGTTACCAGACGGATAGACCGATCAGCGCATGTAGCCACTATCAAGAAATTCTTCTGGAGGAGGTCATTCGGGAGTCTGCTCATCGAGTCTTCTTCATCATCATCGCCCACACCCCGTGAGGCCTCCAGGTCTGAAGGTAGGATAGAAGCCGGCGGGAACGAGATATGGTGAACTGGTGTCCCAAGATGAACTGTGTATGAACATGCAAACTGTTCCTCATCCGCCGGCTCCGGATGTTCTTCTGACTCGGCGCCGTTGATCGCGTTCTTCTTTGACAGCGGACCGTCAAGAATCATCATGTCATCAGCATCATCGTCACGCGCAATAGCCTTCTGTTTCCCTGAAGACGCGTCCTTCGGCGAATTCTTCGAGGCCCCCTTAGCGCGCCACAAAACAGTGAGTCCGGACTCATGGGCGCATATCAGGACCTCAGAGACTGTTGTTGGGCGGGATTGTAGAGAGCGAGGATAGAATTGTGAGGTGTAGATGTGAGAGTGTGGGAGATTGTAGGTGAGCTGCGAGAAAGCTGAGAAAGAAGTATCTTTTGATGAGAGGCGAGTTGCTTTCGGGGCCATGATGATGATGGCTGATGCGATAGTGTATGATGTGTACGGACGGGGGCTCGTCGAAGGTATGATGTTGAAGTTATTCGAGGTTGACGCGATGGATGGATAACAGAAGCAATGATCATCCATCCGGCTTGGCGCGTTTGCTCTATTTGGCGTTGCATGAGGATGCAACGTTACCTCATACCTAGCGACCGCAGGGCCAGCTACCAGCCAAAAGAAACAAACCAAAGAAAACAAACCCTACGCATATTTAGGCCTTGGGCTCACAAACATCACTTGAGTCCCAACGGATTGTATAGATGTATTCACTCTGGTTCTACACAGTCTACCAAAGAACTCTACATAAGTTTGTTCCGGCTTGTATGTACAGCGACAGGTAATAAGTGATGGAACACCTGAGATACAATTATACCTGCAAACACCGTATGCTGGTGGCGTTTTACACAAAACAGGTATCACTCGATCTCAGCCCGTTCCATCACTTATTACCTGCCGCTGTACAGCGCGAGGTGACAAGTGAAGGCATGCAACCAAAAACACACATCCCAATTGCGATCTGGAATCAACAAGGCTTCATAGAGTAAGACTTTGGGTATCAAATTAATATATCAATATATCTACAAGGTCACTCTCTCGGGCCAGGTGTGAAAGAAAGTACATGAGATTCGGCTACATACAAATATGTGGTCTTGGCTTGTTTTTGGCAACTCAACACAATAAAATCAACACAGCTCATGTCAGAGGCATCATAGTTTGATTTTGAGTTGATAGGGCAATTCTTGACATGCAAGAAATATACTTCTCCAATTCGGGGGGATTATTCATGATAATTGAAAAGTAGCATGCCTTCACTTTTCACCTCGCGCTGTAGGTACATACGTGTACGATACACCTATACGAGGCCCAAAGCACCACATGCTGGCAAACTAAAGGATTTACCTTCACGATATTTCTATCAATAAATTTTGTTGCATACATACAATGCAGTTTTTTAAATCTAAACTGCGTGCACCCTTCCGAATACATGCTCTCGATGTGTTACACAGTCATTGAGATGTAGTACTCGTAGAGTGTGTGGAAAAGCTTATGCCGTGTTCCTTGTTTAGCTTACTGAGCGTGTGGGTATGTGCAAATACAAGTACCTCTATGTATCGATCCCGCAAGACACAAGGACCGTACTCGCGTACCTACATGTACCGCAGTATGGGGTTAGATGCGAGTGATGCCTTGTGATCCCTTTCCTGATAAATCTTATGTATATCGTAGACCGAGGTTTTGATGTATGATAAACGCGCCTATTCGAGAGGAGAGAAATACTCAATTTCTACAGGCTGGTACTTTAGCTAGTACCAATTGCTGCTAGATATAATCAATACATGCGCATATAGGTACTTTCTCACCCTCCTCAGAATTGGCCAGGGTTGCTCCGCCAAGGCCTTTGGAGCCGCGGTTTCACCTACGAATGTTTCAGCGTCACGCGTCTCCCCACCAGGAGTCCAGGACGTCCCCGCCTGATGTTCCGAAACCCCCAACCAGACATCACGATTTCCACAAAACGCTCAATCCGATGTCCCGGATATCGTCCCTTGGTCTGCACACCCCTGCAGCTCTCCCGTACTGTATAACCGAGTCATTACTACCTGATCCCCCACCTCCAAACTCCTACAGATTCACCACAGGTTTACCGCATGAAGAGCTTCTAGTCACAGGATCTGCTGTAATATGGTCCCAAGGCGGCGTGATTCGTCGTGTGTTTCGCTATGACGTTGAAAAGGAGCCAGTACAGCAAGCCGTACTCACTTGGTTCTCTTCCGATGATCCCCAAGACGCAATTCACCATGCGCATGGTAGCTCATCTCCAGATGAGGATGGCGAGGGGAAATATATCAACGGTCCCGAGGGAAATAAGAGGAAAAATCAGGACATGCCCGGCGGAGGTAGCTCGAAGAAAAGGGTCAGTACCTGGAATTCAAAGAGCAGGACGTATGCTGCACAATTGGGAAGCTTCCCTAAAGCTCACGGTACCGTCGGAGGGGGCGGGGGAATGCTTTCTACAACAGGCGATATTGACGATGAAGATTTTATACCAGGGAAGGTCAGAGCATTGGTCGTGTTTCTAAAAAGTCAGGCATTTGTCTACTTTCTGTCAGGAACAAGTCATGTTATCCACTTGCCGTTCGAAGTCGAGCGTGCAATGCCAGCCCCACATGGGTTAATCTTACAGCGAAAATCACAGATTCTTTCAGTAGCTTCCCCAGGTCCATTTTCCCCTGGAAATAGCTTCAACTCTCGCCCAACTGTTAACACAATCAAAGACTCCCCTACCCTCTTCTCTCTAACAGATCCTCTTTTGGAGGTCGGTTTGATTGTAACATCCTCCAGTACTCCTTCAACCGAGGATTTGATATTTATATCACCAACATCTGAGCTTGACGCTTCTGCCACTGAGGACACTGGCTCCAGACTTAATAACTCGGTTAACCCAGAAGTAATTTTTGCTGTTACTCGAAACTGGGAAAGGACACACATCACTGTTTGGAATGTTCGTTACATCCCCCAAGAGCCACCAACAAACGCACAGCGCCGTACACCGAGTGCCTCTGGTACAGCATCCCGAAGGCGTTCCTCTTTTGGACCTGGGACAGGTGGCACAACTCCTGTTTCTGGTGGCGGTCCTGGCTCCATTGCGTCTACATCCACGATTGTTGGTAACAGGGAGTCTCTTGGGCCGTCAGACCTGGCCTCTCTTCCCGATCTCAATGACGATTTTGACTCGGGCGGAAGAAGAGGCAGTCGACGTGTATCGTCTCTTGTCGCGAGAGCAGACCTATCTGCAAATCATGATAGACCCAGTCGATTCTCTGATGTTTCGGGATCCATTAACGCTTCTTTCGGTTCCCAAATTCCCACGGCGCCATATAATTCGATGAATCTTGATAGTGAACAGCCAGTCGATGAACTTTTGAATGAGCTTAATATGGGCGCTCTAGGCATTGGAATGGGGGGTCTTGGAATATATGATGGCGAGGGTTTACGAAACGAAGTGCTTATGAGTAAGATTGAGAGCTACCCGTTTAAATCATCTCTCGGTGAATCAAGTGGTAAAGCTGGTCAATTACCAAAGGTATTTACACTACACGCACCAAGCTCTTCAACTGCTGCAGCAGCAGTAGGGAAGGAGAGTGGCGGGAAGAAGGTCGTTCTGTGTGTCATGAATGTCGAGGAAAGTGAGCTACTTTTAGTCACTTTCTTATTACAAATTCACCCTTCAATTCCTCGAGGCTACAGCCGTAGGTCTAGCACTAGATACGGATCTGTGACCATGGGATATACCCCTGTATTTGCAAATATGGAGAGGAAGAAGGGGGTACTTGATGCCATCAAGATGGAAGACCATGGCGCCTCTCGAATCCTTATACTCACTGATGACGGGGAGTTGCAATTATTTTCTCCCTGGGGCCCTAGTATTCGGGTTCTCCTGCCGCCGACTTTATCAAGATGGAACACGAATGTTGTGGGCGAGGATGGAAGCAGAAGAGGCAGTCGGAAAAAAGGTTTTGCAAGAACCTTGTCGACTAGCCCAGATAAATATGAAGAACTGCGTCACTCTGAGATAGGTGGTAGGGTTACAGTCGTAGACGGGGATGGTGTAGGGCATCGAATTAGCATCACGATGGCGCCCAGAGAAACCGCAATAAAAACATGCCTGGAGACATCTAGGGTAATTCTTGGGGCTTCTGCAGGCTCACCTGTGGGAGAGGGAATGTGGGCTTCGTGGATTGAAGTTGGAAAGTGGCTTGGTATTAACACTAGCCCCGATCCCGTTGTATCTTCTCGTGGCCAGTCCAGTCAACAAAAAGTTCCTGAAGTGGATGAATGGAAAGCCTTTGTAACCACCCTCTTTTTACTTGCAATACCCTCACTGCCAGAACCTAAACCGACCGGAAGAAGAAAAAGTGCTGGGTTTGTGAGGAGTGCAAGTCTCGTAGCTTCAAAGGAATGGGAAGATTTGGTGGCAAGTGAAGGAGAATGGGGGAGTGGTCCAGAGTATTTGAAGTCACCAGCTTGGACATGGATGGTTGAGGAGGAGGAAAATCGCATTCTTGCGCAGATGGAGAGTGCTACGCATACTACGCCAAAATCCAGATCACATTCTACGCCCGAGACGAAGAAAATGAATGCTTTTATCACCGAGTGTATCTCCCTAGCTAGAGATTTCACAAAGACACCCATGGGCCAAGCAGTGAAAGACAAATACTACGGCGGGGATGGAGGCTTGGAGCCCCTCAGAAAAACTGGGTTAGCAATGTTACTGGTTGCTTTGCACCTGGTGAGGGAGGAATGGAAACTGGACGTAACTATGGAAGGTGCAGGGCGCAGGCTGTGCCCTGTTTTAAGACAACTTGCAACTTGGCTGGCTTGGTCGGAGTGGATCGAAGAATACATGCTCGAGGACGTGGAAATGTCATCATGGAAATTTGATGAGAGTATGTTGAAAGACCCTCTGTTCGCTATACGCCTTATGCTGACGTTATCCAGCGAAAATATCGAGCATTGAGGTTCCCCCACAGCCGTTCAAAGCACCTTCGATATACGACTGGCTCATAGGGTGCCTAGAAGGTACAAACAATGGGCCGTTCATGATGCTGCAAGACATCGTTACAATTCCGGTATCCTCGCCGACAGGAAGTCATTATTCTACCGCCTCCCAGTCTCGTGCAAGAAATCCGTTCTCCCCTCCTCCAATGCCACCGCCACTGCCAACGCAAAAACGTGTATTTGCTAGACTTACACCTAGGACAAGGATCATCACCGAGCTCTATACCACCTTGACAACTCCTGGCTCTACTGATGTAGATGTAGTTGCTCGAATGGTGGAGCTGAAGATGAATACTACAAGCCTAGAAAGATTGCCGGAGGGGGTTGCGGTCCCCCTCCGAGAAGCAGTTGCCCGGTGCCAGGAAGAGCCACCGACTACTTGGGGTGCACAGGCATTAGACCTTGTTGGAAGAAAAGACCTGAAAATGCTAATCGACCCTGGAAAGGGAAGGAAAGAGGGCGGTGCTAAGTGGCAGAGTGTAAGAACCCATTTTGGAAGAAATATACCAAACCTTAAGTTAACGACATATTTTAATATTAATAGGCTCCAACACATGAGGCTACAATGGATGTTCACGCAATTTGCAACTCAACCTTTGAAATTGAAGCGATTGGGTCATACGACCATCTTGCCGAACATGATAGACAGGCGGTATCGCGACTAATATTCAAAGAGGACCGACGTACTGCTGAAGCAACGAAATTGCTTTCCTCAGTCAAGTCTGCAGTTGCTAAATGTATTCCCGAGCAGCATTGGACGGAACAGGACACTTTGAACGCTCAAAAAGAAATAGCTCAAAATGTCGCGGTGAGAACATTATCGGTATCACCTGGGAGAGGATTGTTTAATTTCTCCTCTAGAATTCCTTTGTTGACAGAAAAGTTTCCTATCTCTGCATTCAATCTTTCCACGGTCATGAAACCAAGTAATACCACTGTTTCAGCAGATAAGGCCACTTATAGCGAGGAAAAGGTTTGCTGGGCCTTCTTCCACGCCGGCGTCTCCGCAGGTGTGAGCATATCAAGAGAAGCCAAAGAGATTGATACCAGCTGGATTGTGTTTAATAAGCCTGCGGAATTATCGAATCGTCACGCAGGGTTCTTGTTAGGCTTGGGAATGAACGGACATCTAAAGAGCATTGCTAAGTGGCATGCTTTCAATTACCTTACCCCTAAACATACAATGGTATCTATTGGGCTATTGTTGGGTTTGAGCGCGAGTTATTTGGGAACCATGGATACAACAATCACGAAACTTCTCTCTGTACATGTTACTAGGCTTCTACCGCCTGGCAGCGCAGAATTGAATCTGAGTCCCCTTACACAAACAGCTGGAATTATGGGTATCGGATTACTGTACGCGAATACACAGCACAGAAGAATGAGTGAGGTCATGCTCAGCGAGATCGAGTATGTCGAAATAGTGGATAGCTGTGTTCCTAGTGATACATTACGTGATGAAGGATACAGGCTTGCGGCCGGTTTTGCGCTCGGGTTCATCAATTTGGGCTCTGGGAAAGATCTTCGCGGTCTACATGATATGCACCTTGTTGAGCGACTGCTTTCATTAGCTGTCGGGAGCAAGAAAGTCACAGCCGTTCACATACTCGACAAGGCGACTGCAGGAGCTACTATCGCCCTGGCTCTTATTTATATGAAAACTAACGATGAGGGACTCGCCAGGAAGGTAGATGTACCGGATACTATTCATTTATTCGATTACGTTCGTCCGGATATATTCTTACTTAGGACTATCGCGAAGAACCTCATCATGTGGGATAATATACAAGGAAGCTTTTCATGGATTAGAAGAAGTTTAGTTCCATTCTTAAGGGGGAGATACAAGTTGAGCATGACAGATGTTTTCGATCTGGACAGTGAGGATTTGCCCTTCTTCAATATCATAGCGGGTCTGTGCTTTTGTATTGGGTTGAAGTTTGCAGGGAGCGGAGATGAAGAAGTCAGAGATGTTTTGGTCCACTACTTGGATCAATTCATCAGGCTTTGCAATATGCCTGGTAAGCTCACATATGCACATCTTAACCAACGAATATTAATCTATTAAATAGCACGCAACCACGACCAAAAACTCACAAGGGCGACGTCGAGAAATTGCCAAGATCTTATAGCGCTAGCTGCATCAACTGTAATGGCCGGGACAGGAGATGTGGCAGTGTTTAGACGGTTGAGGAAACTCCACGGAAGAATCGAGCCAGATGTCACTTATGGAAGCCATCTTGCCGCACATCTGGCAATTGGAGTTCTTTTCATGGGAAATGGCAGCTTTACCTTTGGAACCGGAAACTTGGCAGTTGCATCTTTACTATGCGCATTCTATCCACTATTTCCAAACACTATAATGGACAACAAGTCACATCTTCAGGCATTCCGGCACATGTGGGTACTCGCTGCAGAAGCGAGATGCTTAGTTGCCAGAGATGTCGATACTCATCGGCCGTGCGCAATTCCTATTACCATCACACTAAGAAACGGAGAAGAGCTCCATAAGTCCGCTCCTTGTCTGCTGCCAGAGCTTGACCGCGTTGCTTCCGTTACCACCGCGTCTCCACATCATTGGACCGTTGTTCTAGATTTCGCAAACAACCCGCAACATTTAACGAGCTTCCAGAACGCCCAAACCATCTATGTTCATCGTCGTACCGCCCATGCATCGACATCGACGGTCTTCCAAGCGACATTACAAGCCTTAGATGAGACAGAAACCAACAACTCATCACTTGAATGGCTTCTTGGGCTTCGTGCCTTCAGCTCACTTGACAAGTCCGAAAGGGCACTACTGTTACCACCTCCAATAGCATCAACCGAGGGCGCCGGTACAGCAGCCGCAGCAGGTGGGATCCAGATGGCAACTTTCGAGAGTAACATCGTTGATACGAAACTTGTCCTGGAAAACGACTCGGTTAGCGGCGTTAATAGAGATAGACTGAAGGGTGTTAGGTTGTTGTTTGCGTTCTGTGAGCGTATGGGCGAGGAACGTGGCTTGTGGTTGACGACGGAGAGTGTAGACCGGTTGAGAGCAGGTGTCTGGACGGCATTTTCGGGAGGGGGTGGTAAGGGCAAGACCTAATATTACAAATGCATAATGTATGCTTTTTAGGCGTTAGAATCAGATACGTTGGCGTTATAGGATAAACAGCGAAAGATATCATAGCATTAGCAAACTTGTATTTCAGTTTACTGTTGGTAATTTAGGAGCAGAGGCCTAGATGCAATATACCCTATGTGTTTTTTTTCTCTAGGCGACCCTCGATACAAAGTATTTCGACCCTTCCGCCGTATTCTAAGCTTAAAGCCAGGACAATTCACGAGTTATTCATCTCGAATTAGCCACTACAATCGGGACTTATTTGAGATCGAACGAGTGATATTTCATGACCAGAACCAGTCTAAGTGCAAGCTCTCATTTACTTTTTAGATAGAATGATATCCCTATGTAGATCAATACCTTAAAACATATCCTTCCCTTACAACTCATCCTTCGGTGCATCCCTCGGCGCATCTTGTACAAGAATCTCTGTATTTGGTACAAGATCTCCGGTGGCAAATAAGTGGGTAATCGATTTCGCCATCCCAATAAATTTCAGTCTTGGCCCTTCCTCAAAGATCCTACTCGGGATATTGTAACCAAACTGTTTAAACAGAAGCCTTCATCGAAGCATATACTGTTAGCACCTGCACTCACTGCGGGAGATGGAAGGACCTACTCAAAGTCTTCAGTCTTGTAGAAAACCAAAGCACCATCACCCATTCCCTCAATTACATGCATCATTCCCAAAATCTCGGCCATGTCTTCTCGGAACTTATCCTCAAACTTATGGTCCTTCGAGAACGCCCAGTTGTAAAGGCCTTTTGCCGTCCTTCGCAAGAATTCTTGGCGTTGAGAGGCGTCGAGGGGGCCGGATGAAGGGTGGTTTCTGTCGGTTAGCGAGATGGGTTTATCCTGCTGTAAGATCCATTTAATGAGCTGCTCGGATGTGAGGTAGGGGAGTATATCTGTTGGGTCTTTGAACGTGAGAGGTAGGATCGGAAGGTGTCGGTTTTCGTAGGCGAGAGAGACGAGGTCGCCGGCCGGGGGGAGTGGGTAATCGAGACGGTATGTTTGCAAGAATGTGCGGAGTTCTTTAGTAGTCCAGCTGTTACATAAAAATTGGTTGTTAGTTTCAGACATACGTTATGCTGCAGGGGAGGGGGAGGGGGGGGGGGGGGGTCTTGTTACTTACTCTTTGAGGGGGCTGACATCCCCGACTATTTGAACCTTCCCTACTCGCTCATGGATAGCCTTTGCGGCCATATTTGCAAGAGTTTTCTTGCTCTTTGAAGTGGTTTCCTGTTCTGCCTCTTCTGATGCGCATTTAGGAAGCTCCTCGCCGTCCTTGCGCTCAAGAGTACCCATATAATCGTACAGCCGCTGGCAGGTCCATGAATTCAGCTCCTCGGGATCAAAGCCTGTAACCTCTGGGGCTAGATGAGCATGTGCTTTTACTGTGTCGAGGAGGGCGCTGCGGTCGAATGGAATATCAACTCCACGGATATCGAGGAAAAGAAGAAGTCTCTCAGCGGACCAGCCAGCGAGGGCTTGCTTCTCAGGAATGAATGGCTCGTTCGCCGCGCAGAACGGCGCAACTGAGAGGAGAAAAACTGCAGCTAGGGATGTCAATCGCATGTTGGAGTGTTTGTGTGGAATTGAATGGAGATATCAACTGGGCTCTTGACAAGTATATAAACGCCATGTAGCTCTCGTAAACACCACGTATATCTTTAGGGTTTGGTGGTGAGGATAGGCTCATTGACACGGAGGTCGGGCCGGGTTAATATAATCTGTCCCTGAACCCCGGATATATACCCCAGTTATCCTGACCCTGCAGAACATATATTAGGCGGGATCAAGTAGTGCGCTGCGGAAGATGCTCATCGTCTATATGATGGGACATACTGCCACTATTATTACATTATAATTGATTCGCATATAATGATATATCAATATTATACGCGCAGTCGAGGGTAGTATCTACCGCATTTCCTACTATTTTATCATTGGCCTCCACTATGCTGCCACATACATACATGCATAGAAGGGTGGAAGAACCTACATGTACAAGATGTACATGCAATTCCGCGGCAGTGGGGAAACATAAAACTTCAGGGTTACATGTATCTCTACATGTATGCTTGTTTAAGTTAAATTCCGCTGCTAATTGTTGGCTGGTTTCACCAGTTAACACTAGTGCCCATGTCGTCTGCTCCTTGCAGAGCTAGCTCTTAAAAATAAAGGCTTGGCGCTAGGGCCAGGGCCAGGGTCGGGACTAGGCCATATAGGGAGAGTTTGACTCCTAACGACAACGTTGATCTGTTCGCTTTTCAATGTAGATCTTCTAGTACCAGGCTGTCTTAGTTTCAAAAGTTCTGGAAGTACGTATACTCGCTAAGGGCGAGAAAAAAACTACAATTATGGATTAAGTAGATATAATTATAACAGCCACCGTCCGCATCACCGGTCGTAATGTGATAATTTGGAAAAAGTTTAAAGATGGTGGCGCTGTTGCCTAGTACGGACGTATATCATATGGCTGACTATATGCAGTCCCTTTCCTATCCCTCTGTTAGTTTTATTTCTATTATTTTTAACAATTGCTATACCGGTACAAATCTGAGCCTAGGTCCGAATATACGGTTAATTAACCGGAAATCGCAGGGTCGACGGAGCTTATGGCAAGCCATGAAACAACTACTTTATGTACTAGTAGCATCTCGAGCACAACTACCTCTCCCGGAGAATTTAATCTGCTGCAATATATATCGGTACATACTGTACAACTGCAGCTATTACGACTCTAGTCTTGGATATTATTATACAATTATTAGCCAGCCGTAACGTTATAACTGATCAGGGGGGAAGACACAAAGGACGGATATGCCACTTGAAAAGGTATATGTAGTTATAGTACCAGACTAAGTGGATGTTTCACAGGTCTTTAATTTCAATGCCAACATGTACGCAGATTCGTCATTAAATCTCTGTAAAACGGCAGGCACCGACGTACACCCCCCCCCCCCCTACAACTATGCGGCTTAAAAGCTTAATCCCTCCCTCTACTTCAATCCCTGCCACGTTACCCGGACGTCACGTCTCACGCAGAATAACACGAAATTTGTACCAATATATGCAATATCAATCTTGATTTCCACACGTAAAACATAAAAATGGCACGCACACGCTCCCGCTCACCGCCGCCTCACGAAACCGATAGACCCCGCAGGAACCGTTCAACCTCACCTCGAGACAGTAATCGGGATCGAGGACACAGGCCGAGACGGCGCGATGACGAAGACAGACGGAGGCCACGAGAGGACCGAGATCGGAGAGATAGGGGCGGAGATGGGGGCGAGAGAGAAAGGCACAGAGACAGAGACAGAGACAGAGGTAGGGGTTCGCGGGAAGAAAGGGGTAGTAGAGATAAGGATAGGGGTGCGAGAGAAGAAGACCGTGGACCTGCTAGATGCTCACGCGAGAAGAGCTACAGCGGCGACAAAGACAGACCCAAGGAAGACCCCCGAGCAGCTCTGGCCCGCCGAGCCGCAGGATCAAGCGCCCCCGGCCCCGGTACGGGTGCAAACGCAGACACTACCGAAGGTGAACCCGTCGAGAAGGAGGCAGCCAATTTCGGAAACACGGGGCTTCTTGCCGCGGCGACAAATACGATTAACGGTGTGGTCTTGAAGTATAGCGAGCCAGCCGAAGCTCGAAAACCCCCGGGCTCGCAGAAATGGAGGTTATTCGTGTTCAAGGACAAGGATATTGTTGACAACATCGACCTAAACGTGAATAGCTGCTGGCTCGTGGGGAGGGATAGGGCGGTGGCAGATCTGCCGGTGGATCACCCGAGTTGCAGTAAGCAGCATGCGGTGATACAGTTTAGGTTTGTGACAAAAGTAGGCGAGTTTGGGGATAAGGAGAGTTCGGTGAAGCCGTATCTATTAGACCTGGACAGTGCAAATGGGACATTTGTCGGCAAGGATAGAATTCCAGAGAAGAGATATTTCGAACTGAAGGAGGGCGATTTAGTAAAGTTCGGGTTGAGTACGAGGTTTGTGATCCCATCCTTGGCATTATTTAGGTAGATATTGACCGTGATTGCTGCAGGGAATATGTTTTCATGCTCGAAAAGGATTAGAAACGAAGGAAGGTGTTGCGGTCTGAAAAAAGCAACTACATGTAGTTAACTGGTAATTTGTCTTGAAGCGATTGATTAAGAACATCAAAAGGAATGATTAGAGTGTAAAGCCTATACAGTCACAGCGTTTAGTGTATACATACATGTAAAAAAAAAAAAAAAAAAAAGTATAAGTATATCGCGTAAAGTACATGTAGCAAACTCAATAATAAGGATGCAGTGCATGCACGTTCCGTACACTGCAGAAATGAGTAACAGGCTACATGTAGGTACTAGAGTAGAGTAGATCAATCCCAAGCGATTGGACTGGCTGCACGGTACCGAGACAGTTGAGATATATATTATTACATGTACGCATAGACAGTTCTATTAAATACACACATGTAGGTACTCTACTCGTAGGGAGCTGACGTTTTTAAACCGGGCCATTATTGCATACACCCAAAATCATGAGCTTGGCGTATTTTTTGTATGGCATGCAATATCAGTTGCGTCCACAAACGTTAGCTCCCTACGAGTAGTAGTACCGAGGTGGCTGGCATTCGTGATATGTTGGGAACGCATGGGTTCTGAATTGCTCATACCTACATGTACATGTAGTGACACTCACCTTGAATGCGTACTCCTTGTTGGCCCGCTAGATAGCTTGAAGACAGGCTAGAAACAAGTATAGACACAAGTTCCGGGACTAAGAACAAGAAGCGATTTATGTCATCTTAAAAACTCCACACAATATCCGAGTGGCAGAGAAGAATCAGTCATCCTTCTTCACCTTCAAAACTTTCCCTTGGAAGTCCCTTTCCTTCCTCAACATCCTCCTCCTGTGCATAACCATCATCATTATTATCATCACACTCCCTCATCCTCCTCATCCTGCTCCTCTGATCTTCATCATACTCTTCCCCCCCCTGCTTCAATTCAACCCCTGCTTGCACACCCCTGAATCAAAACAAACGCTGTAAGCTCATTGGGAAACAGAATTTACAGTTAATAATAATAAAAAAAGAAACGGAATCCTGGCTGTCGTAAAGAAAAGAAGTAGAGCGATTCGTTTCTCTGCCTTTTTTACCCACCCAAAATCGTTTATGTACCACTCCCGTGACGTATTACCGTCACGACCCCCTACCGTCACTACGGCTCGACCTAAACCATCCCGTTCTCCTTCTTCACCAACTCTTTCCCGTCTTCAGAGTTTCGCAAGGCGTCTTTCGCTGGGGTCAATACGTTCATCTACAAAATCATCTCAATCCACTACCCACAAAAAGAGCCAATCATTATCTAGGGCCAGTTCCCCATCCCCTGCATCACCGGCCCCAGTACAGCCAACTCCACCCGTCAGTGACGAGCTACAGAAACCTACTGGAGAAATACCAGCACAACTTGACGGGACTTCAACAAGCTGTCCAGTATATCTAGAGATGGAACCCTTGTCGCCACAGCTACCCCCTAGCAGAGACCCTGAAGGTGGAGGGGGTATTTCACTACTACTTCCTTCTGCAAGCCCACCTCTACCAAGCAGTCCAGTTTATTCTCACCGCGACGACGATACAAGTCATTATCATAATGTTGGCGACGAGAGTTTACCTTCTGGGCAGAAACGGCATTTAATGAATTTTGAGAGCTCTTTTAGGGCTGATTCAGAGCTCAGTCGGTTGTCTTCAAATGCACCTGCAGAGCGCGAGGCCGAGGAGAGTGGGGTGCCTGGTAGGACTGCACCTGTGTCTGACGGTCGCGTAGGTGACATGGGACCACCACCGCTTCCGGTTAACACGGGTGCTTCTGCTGCGAGTAAGAAACGTCTGCACCGTAGCGCAAGTAACATCTCAAATCGGAGTAGCAAATCAAGTCGAAGCATTCCAGCGTCGAATCGCAGCACATCGGTTTCGCACAGAAACAGGAACGGGTCAGTGTCGACCACTAAGGAGGAGGTGGAAGAGGAGAAGATCGAAG
Source organism: Morchella conica (assembly GCA_008079325.1). Classification (NCBI taxonomy): domain Eukaryota; kingdom Fungi; phylum Ascomycota; class Pezizomycetes; order Pezizales; family Morchellaceae; genus Morchella; species Morchella conica. Next base: position 188,109 of record VOVZ01000006.1, on the reverse strand, counting down.
AGCGGCAACAGGGGATCACTGCAGGTTCGTCACCGTTTTTGCCGTTTTCAACGGGCGATTCAACCGGGTCCGAAGAACCTTTTAGCACCCCACTTCATCTATCTACTAGCGATAACGACATCGCGCTCGAAAATTTTAGCAGCAGCCCAACTGTTGCTGCGTTAACAAGAAACTCTTCACGGAGCGCATCGGCGCTGGGTCCAGCGTTCGTGCCCACTCAGCGTTCCAAAGAGCAGGAACCGCAGTCATCATCATCAGAGGAAGAAATTGGGCTAGGGATCCAGAGGCAACCATCAGCAAGATCGTTACCAGGGGAAGAGGGAGCGGCTGTAAAATCCTCAAGCGCCTCTACACTGTCTGCAAGAATTCAAGCTAGCTCTTCGTCGAGTTATGGAGCGTCGCATAGGAAAAGGCCAAAGTTTCTAAAATCAAGACAGAGCTCAAGCCAAAGGAGCAGTGTGTCGAGCATGACGGATATGCACCTGGATTTGAATCTGGATATGGATCATGATGGAGCAAGCACAATTACGGCGGGAGACGTCGGTGGCGGGGGAGCATTATCAAGGTCTACCAGCTTGGGATCTATTGCTTCTGGGGTGACTGGAATCGCTGGTGGAAGCATTTATGGGGATAAAAACAACGGGGTCTCTATGTCCGCAGCTGATAGAGCTCTAGCTCGCCTTGATGAAGAGGAACGAAATTCAAGAAGGGGCTCTGTCGTCGTCGATGATAAAGAAACGGGTAAAGGCCGCCAGGCAAAAGAGGACTACAAAGAACCCACAACGCCCACCGATCAAAAACCGCCGTTAGAACCCACTGATACCATTATAACTGCGCATGTAAAGTCGATACACATACCTGCAACTGTAACACGAGAGTACCATTCCCGCCATCTTGGCGGGATGACTCCCGGAAGTCCGTCAAAGCGGACAGGTGCAGCTCCCGTTCTACCACAGGGAAAGAACATGACCCTGAAAGAACAGAGTGCTATCATCGACCGTCTTCAAAAAGAAAACTTCGATCTCAAGATTAAAGTGTTTTATCTTAACGAAAAGCTCGAAAAACAATCCGACGAGGGAATTAAAGAAATGACAAAAGAGAACGTTGAGATGAAAGTAAAACTTGCCGAAGGGATGAGGGAGCGTAAGTCACTCAAGAGACGGCTGAAAGAGTTAGAGAAAAAAGTTGAGGATATGGGTGGTGAGAAAGAGGGGAGAGAGGATGGCGAAGACGGTGAGATTTGGGAGTTAAAGGAGCGGGTTGAGAGATATGAGATTGAGATTGAGGAGTTGACTCGCCGAGAACGGGAACGCGAGGAGAGACTAAGAAATGACATCGGGAGTAAAGGAGAGCCTGCAAGAGCTGAGGATGTTGTGAGTTTGAGAGTGCCTATGTTTGGTATGATTTGACTAACAGCGGCAATAGGAAATGCTTCGCGAATTCCTTGAAACTGAGACTGCTCGCAGAGAACAAGTCGACCTTGAGAACCGTAGGCTGCGAGAGGAACTATGGAGACTGCGAAATGAGCCAAATAACTCTCATCTGGGTACCGGTAGCACTCGACAAAACTCTGTACGAGGCGGTTCTGAACCAAGAGAGGATGGCAGCTTAATGAGCCAGCTTCGTTATGAGAACGATGAGCTTCGTAGAGAGGTTGGTGCCCAGACAAGCATGCTTACCTCTAGGAACCGTGAAAAGGATCGACTCTACCAGGAAATCGAGGACTTGAAACTACACATGCGCAATGGTGGAATCAGCTCCGCAATGGGTATGTCAGACAGGGGAATGATGAACGACAATCGCTCTGTCATTGGCAGCACCATCCTCGGTAGTGACCGTATCCTCGAACGATCCATCTCTCGTGCCGGTGCTGCAAGTGCAACCGGAACTCATGCTACGAATCTTAGCGAGAGTGAGAGAGATGACTATGAAAACGTCAATGGTGAACTCCGAGATCGTATATCTGAGCTCCGCCTCAATAACCAAGAGCTTAAACTCCAACTCGAAGATTGCTACCGCGTACTCCACCAGCGTGAAGAGGAAGCAAAACAGCTCGAGGCCGAGTATGCGGAGGACCTCGAAGTCGCACAGGCAGAAGTCCAGGAAATGCAAGCTGAACGCAACGAAGCTTTACGCATGCACGAGGAAATTGGATTAGATTTCGAACAGCTGAAGGAGGAGGCTGAGGAGGAAATTCAACGGCTCGAGGAGGAGATGGTTATCCGTGTGAATGAGTTGAATCATGAGCTTAACCGGGTGGAAGAAGAAGCCCGTTTGAAGGAGGAAGACTTCCGGGGACTACAGCTGGAGATGAGGAATGTATCTGAAACCGTGGTTAGGTTAGAGGACGTTCAAGAGGAACATGCTGGTGAAATCCAGCGACTGGAACAGAAAATCGAGGAGTTAGAGAGGACTATACAGGAGAACGAAGAAGAGATGAACGCACTGGAGAACACTCTCAGAGAAGCCAACGAAAAGATCGAAATGATGACCGTCCAGGGCGAGAGTGCAAAGGGGGAGATTGCATTCTTGAGGGAAGAGCAAGATGCTGATAAAATCAAGATCGGAGAGTTACAGAACATCATCAAGGGTATGAAGAAGGAGGTCGAAGACGAACGGGAACGTTTCAAAGAGACCCAAGAACAACTGGAGTCCGAACGACACGAGCGTGAAAGCTCGGGCGATCAACGTCATCAAGAATGGGAGAAGAAGGTCAACGAAAAAAATAACGAAGTCATGACTGTCAAAGAGGAAGTCCGCAGACTGCGTGGTAAAGTTTCAACCCGCGAAGAAGAGGCGAAGCAGTGGAAAGAAAAGCTGGAAGACCTTGAGAAGGCTCTCAGAGAAGCTATGGGTGATCTCTCGGGGACACGTTCTGGGATACTTGAGGTAAACTCGCGCGCACCATCTGGTGAAAAGACGAGTCTAATAAAGGACTTGAAACAGTCGATCGTAAATATGCAAAGCGAACTGGAGAGTACCCTGGAGGAGCTAGATTACACAAAAAATCTGTTGAATGAAAAGGACCGGATGTTGAAGGATAGAGAACATCTTTTGGAGACTATGGTGAGTTCCTGCTCATCCGAGTTAGTTTGTGGTTTGACTAATAATGAGTCTAGGCACTCGAGTCGAGAAAACTCTCGGATATGCTTGATAAAGAAAAATCCGGGCGCAAGACAGACCGTGCCACCATTGATACTCTACAAACAAATCACCAACAATCTCGACACAAACTCTCGCAGCACCAGACACAGTACACCGATCTAGAGAAAGCTCGCAGCAAAGATAACCGTACTATTCAACAGCTTGAGCATCAATATCGCGAGCAGCTCGCAGAGCGTAATAATCTTCTCATCCAAATCTGGCAGCGTCTCAGTGCCTTATGTGGACCGGATTGGACTCAACGCAATAGTATTGTCCAAACTACCACCGGCCCTGGCGGTGCTACCGGAAAACAGAGTATGGAAACTGCGGTTGTTGGTGCTCTACAAGGATTCCAAAAGAATATGCTCTCTGGGGTCAAAACCATCGAGAGTATCGTGGCTGGATTCAAAACACGCTGCAGAGGCGTTGAGAGGGATCTCTGGAAAGAATATCAGGTCGTTGAGAATGCCCTTGAGAGCCGTACCCGTCGTTTAGAACGACTTGAAAACCTCGTTCGCGGTGGTATCGGTGAGCAAAGCGGCATGAGAACTGAGGTTGCAAAGCTCAGGACTGAAAACAGGCTCTTGAAAGCTGAGCTCAACGTTATGAAAAACGAACAGGCAGCCGCGCAACAGACGTCGCCCCTCCATAGGTCGAAGACTATTGCTAGCTCTTCTTCAAACACTATTGTCGCTTCAACCCCAACCGAGCGGAAACACCGTCACCGACATCACCGTGAAAAGGATGGAGATTCCAAGTCTGATTCCCTTAACGGGGGGCAAGAAACGGCCCTTGTTGCCCCTCTCACTCCTGGCATTATGACTAGAACCGCTTCTACAGCCTCTGTGCCAGTGTCAACTGACTCGACAGACGTATCCGAGAAGCGCTGGATCTTGCGCCTTCGTGAGCTTGAAAAGCGTCTCAAGGCTGAGCGCGAGGCAAGATTGCTCGACCGCTCTGCGGCGAAGAAAAAGGTTGATGAGGCGCGCGGGCAACGTGAAGAGTTGAAGGCCGAACTCGAGAGAGAACGGGTAAGTAAAATTGGGAGTTGACTCTCAAGGGCCATGGGGAAGGGGGATAAGGGCGGAAAGCAAGTTGAGCGCATTGAACCGGTGACAGAAAGGCCCGTAAAAGATCAACCGCCACCGGTCATTGTAGTTGATAAGGCGGAAGGGAGCGATGATGAGAGAGAGAAAGACCGAGAAAAGAAGAAGAGGAAAAAACACAGAGAGGGGGAGGGAAGCAGTGAAGGGAAAAAACACAGAGATAGAGATGAGAGCGACGGTAAAAAACACAGATCCCGAGAAGGCCGTGAGGGAAAAAAACATAGGGATAGAGACGGCAGCAGCAGAGGCAGCAGCAGCAAAGAAAAACATCGGGAGCGGAGCGATGGCAAGAAACATCGCGAAAGGAGCGAGGGCGGAAAACATAGGGAAGGTAGAAGTAGAGAAGGTAGAAGAAGTAGGGAAGATAGGGAGCTCGAACAAGAGTAATGATTGTATGAGATAAGTGGTTTTTACAAGGGAAGAGGTGTTTTGGGCGGTGTTATGGGGTTCTTTTTACTCTCTTTTTTTTTCCTCTTTCTGTTTTACTGCGTAGCCATTAGGTGTGTTTTATTTTACTATTGAGGGACGGACATTTTTTATCTTACTTTTTTTCCCAGTGAACTTTTAATGATCGAGGAGGAGTTGAGTATCATGTCTATCAAGAATTGTTTAATACGCGTTCACAGCAAATAATATGTAGTAATGATAGTTGTTTTCCAGCGAAAGGCTTCAAAAACTCATCTTCAAGTATTTTAAGATGTATCTGTCGCAAGAGTAAATACGTGAAGCATAGAGTACATATACTTGTACCTACATGTAGTTATGACCAATCAGGTTAGATGCACATTCATATAAATTCCATCCAACCTAGTATAGTGACTGTTTGGATCCTCAACCCATAATCTTGTCTGATCCCGACTTGTACCACCCAAAATACAATTGATGGGGATTGCGGTTGCCATTCCCCGTAGAGGGATATATATGTACTGAACCGATTAACTGGTCAAAATTTTGATAAACTACAGCAACGGCCCGCCTCGATATTTGTAGACCCCCAGGAGGGGTGGGGGATCTACAGAATGCGGTCCGCTTGGGAAACAACACCACAATATCTTCTAAAGATGCCGAAAAACTAGTGACCATTGAAGATATAGAGATCATGTTTGCAACCTTTATGTGCCCTGGTCCGCTTTTGCAGAAGTAATTTATCATCAAGGCTTCAGATTTGAACATCTTCAGAATATCCACAGGATGGCTCTCACTAGTGATATATCTTGATTAATGTACTGGAAGTACTCTACATCATCATCTCTAAAGCCTAACACATGGTAGCTTGAGAAGCATACGCATATACGAGACAGACTAGATCGACAGAAACTACGAAAGGAAGATACATGGATCCACCTACACGAATACACTCTATATATGTCAATAAGTTATACACTTCACAACCACCATGCGCATATGCGTCTCGATACTATCCTACTCTTTACCATTTCCCTGGTGAGTCCTGACATCACTAACCTACAGCGAGGACTACGATCTTAGATGCGTACAGAGTATTGCTCTTTCAAGAGCCACTGTACAGGTTTGTAAACAAGGGCAATTCCAGAATCATTCTCTGCGGACGGGGGCGAGCGTCGGTTTTTATATCTGGTACTGGGAGGCAGCGGTGGCTGCGAGAGTTGGTGGGCAGCGTATCGTTAAGCGTGCGCCTTTAATCATTGAGATCAGTTATTACGCAAGTTAAAGCGCTTTTTATCAATGAGATTTTACGTGTCCCCCCCTCCCCCCAAGCCGCTGATTAGTTAGAGTCTGTGAGATTGAAGAGAATTATAGAGATTTGACTTGATTTCTTTCATAATGTTGTTGTCTCTCGCGTCGATTTAAACCGACCTCTAAAATGTCTATATCCACCCTTTAATTGCTGTTCTGGCTGCACTTGCGATATCGATCTTGCTTGCTGTATGTAGCTGGTAGCTGATGGACGTCCAATTAGAGGTAATGATAGAGATTCATATGCATGTAAAAAAATGACGGATAGTGTATTGAGCAAATGTTTGCCGGTCCTCACAGGTATAGGAAAACATCCTTCTAGTGGAGGTACATGTGCGTACATGTAGTAACATGTATGCATGTACACATGTATTGTTTACGCTAGTTGGGTGTTACATGCAGCAAAGGAGAATGTGGAGAACACGTGGAGTATTGTATCAAAGGATCAAAGGAGCGTCACCCTAAGGCATAGGTAGATTACAAGAAGAGTATCTATCCAACCCGACTACACGCACCCATACTTGATACACCTTCTTTCCATATATATCGTCAAGATAAAGCCCCCTCACCTCACCAACCATTCATAGCCCATCACTCGGCCCATACGTTGACCAGGGCGATCCACTTTAACCTTTGCCTACTCTGCAACCCGTTCTCGTCCTCCTGTATCTTCGACTGGATGCCTCTGCTACCCTTATTTGCGTGTCATCCAATGCACCGATCCAATTCAATCAATTTTATCTAACCCGTCCAGCCGCATATACTCTCCAATCAATCCATCAGCAAAGAAACAAACTAGAGACATGGTTTCATGCACGTCATTCCATAAATGTAAATGCGCAATAACGATTAGCGTGTTTTTATGCAGGGAAATTTGGACAACCGCACATCCAGGGCGAATATCACGATGAAGCGTGGGGTTGGTGGGGTGTGGCTCGTATCGTGGCTAGATATTACTGACTGTCCGTGGGCGGTTACAGGGGCTCAAAATATCTAGATTAAAGCTTGTGTTTTTCCTGAAAGTTTTATACAGATGAAATTTCTTTATGTCATAATAATCTTTACAAAATGCCATCCCTTCGTTTCTTTTTAATCTACTCATATCGTCATAGTAACGTCCTCCACCGCCCCACTTCATCTTCATGAAAAAATACAACTCCGTTCCACCCCACCCAACCAATCGACAAACAAAAAAAAATAAATACCACCCAGCCTCAGCATAGAACATATGGAAATTGGTATCATTAATGCGGGCATTGCAGCGTAAGAAACAAAACGGATGCGAATCGAGAATGTTGGCCTTAATCGAATCAGTATCCGCGTCGCGCTCGACTGATGACCTGCCACGAGAGCAAAATCATCCATACAAAAAGGAATCTATCCCAATATCAGTCAGTTATACAGCATATACAATCTACCTTGGACATTAAGCACTCACGTAGCGATCATTTCCATGGCAAATGTCGTCTTCCACAAGTTACACACGGTCTCCTGCTGTATCCTCGCCAACGTGTATAGGCTCCCACCACCCCAGTAATCATCGTTATACACGTATCTCACGCAGTTGTCATTGATGCTTCCCAGTGGCCCCCATAGCTCAATCGACGCCTTGATAAGGCCTGTGAGCCAAAGCACAAACATCACAAAGGATCCTATCATGACTACGATTGGAAGCAAGAGGTGTACGACATAGAGCCCGACGACCGTGAAGACGAAAAAGATGGTTACGATGCATATGGCGAGGAGGAAGTAGTAGTACCTGTCATTGACATCGTTAGCTTCGACAACACAGTACAGCGACTATTGCGCAAGCTCTAAGAACTGAATCACGGATACTAACCACGGTACGGCGACAAAGAGCTTTTGTTGAATATACGTGAAGTACGCGAAGGACCCAAGGACGATTGAAGCGCAAACAAAGAGGATCAAGAGTATGATACCGAGGAGTAATTCCGGCCAGCGGTATCGCCGCAGCTTCGCGGGACGTTCCACGATCACCTCGCCCATTGAGCTGGTGAGGGTGGTGCCCGTTGCCGTTGTCGTCGTTAGGTCCGACGTTGCGGCGGTACTGAGGGGGTGAAAGGAATAAATGGTGATTGATTTTTACTGTCGCGGACTTAAAAACTGCTCGCAGTGGACGGAGCAGCCAAAGAAATCACGAAATGTAATATAGAGTGACAACACAGAAGGGGTTGAAGAATGATGATGGATATGCGCAGGAGGAGGAAACAAGAGAGAAAGAATGGAGGGGGGGGGGTAAGAAGGAGGGGGGGACGAAAGGTATTTCACTCGCGCCTTTGATTGTTGTGTGAAAACTGCGTGGCAGGAATGGAGCGCTGTGTATGTGTGTGTAGGTACAGAGTCCAAACAGATGCTTTTACTCCCAGTCTAAGGTAGGCGGTTGTCAAGCCCAACCACCTGAATTTCTGTTTCCCCTCTCAGCCCCTCACCCCTGTCAGTTTAGAGGGTATATCTACATGTAGGTATTGTAGGTACTTTCCATGTATGTATTTAACATCCCTGTTTCTTGCTTCTTCTTCTGCATTCTTACGGTGGTTTATCAAAGGCACAATTACGAGAAAATATAGGGCAGACCGCAGAGTTACTGTACTCCCACATCCATCTCAGCCGCGTAATCCATAGTCACCACGTCAACAGACAAAAGAAGCCCCTCTACGGATAATCGGCCTATCTACTAGATGTGTGCTCGATCTGTTGTGTTTCACACGCGAGAGCACAGTACCAGTGTCTCTAGAGTACAACAACCAAAGGAGGGCATCCAGACAGACAACAACAAACTACCAAATTGTCACTAGCTAATCCGAAGCGCTACTCGCTGCATATACCTACTAATATTCTAGCCTAATACCCTACCGGGTAAGAAGTACTAGGACAACTCAACACAAGCGAAAAAAAGGGGCCTTGAGATTACAGGCGCAGGCGTGGATCCATGTTTCAAGCTGAACGGGACAGAAGAGAAGTCTTGGCGAAATTCCCCGCACTCACATGAATGCCTCCCATTGGCTTGCGGGGTGAGTGATGGTTGATGAACCAGGGGAAGTGAGGCTTAGCGCCGAATCATCTTTCATGACTGGTGAACCGTTTCATCTCAATTATCGTGGCTGTCGGATTCAACAATACACGTTACTCCAACAATTGAGTCCGATTTGCAATCCAACCGTCTATGATAATGCGGAGTGCCGACTTCCCGTTTTGTGCTCATTGATAATTGGAGTGTGGGGTGCATTGTCGAATCATAAGCCTAGCGAGCACGGGTGAACACCTCGAGCCCGAGGGGAACATGCATATTACAGATATGGAGCACGATACATCATACATCGGAGAAGGGGTGTATAATCTGTACATAATGCAGGTACATACATACTCTCTTCAACACTTTAAAATACTTGGTATTGAGAACTACTCATAATTTCATAGCGTTTCCGAACACGACCAATATTGCATGGCATACAAAAAAGTGGATGTGGCGCTTTTTTTGTCTGGTATGTGATAGCAGTCGTGTTCGGAAACGTCATGAGATTAGTAGTAATACGCTACAGTATGAGAAGTTACGGCACAACAATGTAATTCTGGCATTAATTCTGTGACGTGTCTCTAACCCTCTTATGTATAAAAACAAATTTTTAGCTATTGTTTCAACGGTGCGGCATAATTCCACCCTGCAGATATCAACTCGAGGTGACGCGATTTGCCATCCTCGCGAAATCGCCCGACTAATTGCAGTAGCTTTGATAATTCCAATCTACGATGTGAAATTACGCAGATCTATAGTTCTACAACGAAGCGAAGCGAGGAGAAACAGCCGCTTACTGTAGCGGCGGTCGAGTGATGCCCCATGAATGTGACACTGTGAGAATGGATGACTAATCACTCTTACTGGAACCAAACAAATTTAACGTGGCTGCGGTGAATCATTTACTTTAGATCTTAGCATTTAGTGTCCTCGTTAACATGGTATATTCTTCGACAGTAGTACTAGCGATCCTGACTGGAATATCGGTCATGTGTAGGTCAAATATTGCGTAGTTGAGAGTAGAAACTGGTATTAATTAAGGTAAAATAGACTATAATTTTTAGTATAATTTGCTAGTTTTTAGTATAATTGTATGTATTAATGAGAGAATCGTTCATCTGGCCGTCTAGTTCATGTATTCAATAACGTGATCTGCGGAAAAGACAGTGTGTATTTTATACCTAAGATATACAAATTGAAAACTGTAGAGCATACAGAAGTGTGTTGAAGATGACTAACAAAAGAAATTTTTCAGGACTAAACAAATTGTAGATCATTTCCTTCATCAAGTGGTGATAGCTACCTCAGGTAAGGGAAGAGCGGGTTTAAGGCAAAAAAATAGTTGAAAAGAGAATGTGGGGGAGAACAGGTCAGATGAGTAACACCAATCAGAAAACTTGGACGACAGGACTGAGGGGTAGCATTAACAACGCCGTTTCCAGAACTACCTTAGATGCCAAATCTGTACTCGACGGCAGGGACCACCTGTCCGTGCGCCCTTCTCAGATGCTGCAACATATTGTCCCTACGGGAAAACCCTTCTTCACCAACTCGTTTACACCCAGCGAATTCACAATCGACCAGCGACCTTTTGAGGCCATGCTTCGTCCTGCAGTGGCGGTTGAAGTCGTTCTTGGTAGTGAAAGCAGAGAGGTCTGCTGCGCAGTTGCCGCTTAGGCAAGTGATTTGAAGTCTTCTTCTGTCGCGTTGACAGCTGTGTGGGCCGCTATGCGTAGTAGTTGGGTTAGTGATATGATAGAGGCGAGATATTACTAGTACCATCAGGACTTACTTTAGATCCCCTTTGCATTTTCCGTTGCAGGCTGTAGCGGGGTTTTCACCCTGTACTTCGGCTGCGGGCGATTCAAGGGCGGGCGTTCCAACGGCGGGCGACCCAGCTGCGGGAGATGCGAGCTGTGGAAGGTCGAGAGGATCCTCAATCAGTTCAACCTCGGCGCTGGGTCCCGGCACTAGTAGAAGCTGCTCAGGTGTCACGAAGATATCGGGTTGGTATCTAGATAGATCGACTTGTATGGGGTCATGTTTGATTGCATCGTAGCTTGATTCGTCCTCGAGTAAGGCTGCATATGTAAAATGCCTGATTGTTGTACACTCTAATAAGCAACGCGACTCAAAAAAAAAAAAATTACCTATTGGCCTGCTCCATCATGTGGAACAAGGATGGCCAAAAGTGTAATAATGCGTGAGCAAGGCTAGGTAGCTATGACTAGCTTCAAGTATGAGCTTCCGGAAGCTTTAGACGAGTGGTGGGAAAAAATGGCAGCAGTTTGATAGCTTTGCTGAGAGCGAACACGGGGGAATTTTGTCCATCTTTATTTTCTCACTGGCTGCTATCGTCTAAAGTTGCAAGTTTTTGCAGCGAGCCTGACGAGCCTGCATGAGGACAGTGAGCTGGTTGGCTCCAGCATGTCTCGGTGTATGTAATACTTGAACCTTGACCCCTGTTAGCGCGAGTAGAGCTTTGCGTGGAGCTAGCCTAGCTACTGAGGATGCCAATGATAACTAAAGCACAGTCATAAAGCGAATTGAATGCTCTAACCACGAACTTCATGTTATATAGCACCCTACTCTCGCACCAATCTCTTTTGGTGCACTAACATTATGGTTGGAAATGGTCAATTGAATAGCTAAATATGTATTGTAGGGTTACTAAAACTATTCTAAGTCATTGGCAACGTCGAAATCCACCCCATAACCCAACAACCGAGAGGGCAACCGGTCCCTTAAACGGCGTTAGATGCTTTGAAAGGGTTGACTTATCCGTCTGGCCTCGAAGGTCTCGATATAAGGTCTCTTCATTGGACAGTTTGATCGCTATGAGCCTCACAAGCAAGGGTGCCAGTGATCGGTTATTTTTGCAACCCTACAATATGTACAGAAGTTTTGGTAATTTTTGATTGCCGTTGCCATACAAAATCAAAACACCCAAATCATCACTTTAAAAATCAGAGTGCACGCGGCTGAAGAAGGGACACAAAATTCTAGAATTCTCCAAATTCCGTCTTGAGATAATTTCCAACTGTCCTTGAAGGGTTAGAATTTTTTTGATGAGGCTGGGTGGTTGTTTCTGGCAGCCCAACATGGCTACTTGCGCTGTAAAAAGGGTATATTACCAAAACTTCTGTCCTAGTACTGCATGTACATACGTACTGCCCCGCCTTACCCCTTAAGCCGTCAGGACGGATTTCAATCTCGTTATTCATACATAATGCGGAAGTCATGATATATTATGAACATCGTAGAGAAGTGATCATGATGCGTAGCTGCTCACGCTAGTTCTTATCAATAAACTGATAGATCACCCCATCATGATCACGATTTCCACATTAGCTGGTATGAGTAACGAGATTTAAATTGGCCCTGACGGCTTAAGGAATAGTACTGTTAGCTTACCCTTCATGTTCTCATTTACTCCGTTTCCCTGCTCAGCGAGATCCTTACTGTCCGGGACTTGTGGCCGTCGAGTCTGCAGCCAAGGAATATTTGTATGTGTGTCTCGTTCAGTAGGGATCTCGCTGAGCAGGGGCACGGAATATCTTCCCAATTGCACCTTTATTTATATATGCCCTCTTTATATTAACTCCTTTGGGAGTTTACCCTCTTTGAATAATTTATATCCATTTACACGTGCACTCATAGTTCAAATTTTGAACAAAATAGTTATCTTATTGTCTCAATGAATGTAGATAAAAATCAAAACCATAAACATAAACATAAACAAAAACATCCACCCATACCTCCTACAGCTAGGAGTGCCTGGTTTCGCTGTACCATCTCTTCCTTCCTCTTTCTTCCCATTTTTCCCCCCATCCCCCCGCATATTCCAAAAGCAATCCGAAGGCATAATGAGGCACAAAAATCGAACTAAAAAGGGAAATAGCTCAATGATAAATATCTCCAGGCATCTCAACAGTTTCTTCCCTTCGAAATTCCAAACGAGCTAGAGATCCACCAGTCCTAAACAAAAAACATGTCCTAAAAAGAAAAGAAAAACCGAAACAAAAACATTCCCAAAACGTCCATCAAGCAAAATAAGAAAAAAATCACTTATACATATTCAAGGCAGTTATCACTTCTGATTTCTTTGACCCCAGGCCTGTCTCTCCCCCTCCAACCACTCAACAGCATCGTGAACTTTGCCTTCTGCAATCTGGGAGTAGACTCTCAGCCTCTCAAGAGCGCTTTCACTTTCATCTTCGGCGTACCCCATTTCAAGTAGACGTGCAAAGCATGCATCAACATCATTATCATTGCTAGGATCGGATTTTTCCTGTAGATGCTCTTCCTGTTTTTGCTTTTGGGGGAAGGATCCTTGGGAAATAGGGCGGGAATAGTAATCCCAGTCGTTCCCCTTGTTTTCTGCATTATTTTCTTCCAATCTGCTATCCCTTCTCAACCTGCGTTTAGCAAAGGGGTTGGCCCCACTGGCCCCCTGGTCATTACCCAGAGGGCTACTTCTAGCTTCCTTGGTACCAAAAACCCCCATCGAGCTCGCACGATGCAAACCACGTAGAGGGAATGCATCCATCGGCGCAGGGGGAGGGGGAGGGGGGATAAGAACCGCCGACGGCCACTGGTCTAGAAGCGAACTTGATTGTTTAACATTGCGGGTATCCAAATCAGTTGGCTGCACAGTGGGTGAGGGCTGTCTTGGAGGTGTTGCGAAAGGATTTTCAATATCTACCGAAGATTTCTTTTCTTCCAATGGAGTTTTGGAGGATCGGATTTCAGTTGTAAATCTTCTTTCGGTAGAAAAATTCGGGACCGAGGCTTGCGGCCTGAGTCCCCCAGATTGGGTACTTGGGGAGGGATTAAAGCTCGAAAGAGATGGGAAACGACGCATCACGTGTTGGGCAGAGGGAATTGGCGGGATACCAACTGAATAATTGGGGGAAGGCCATTGCTCTCTGCTCCCTGGGCCCATTGGGTGTGTGTGTATTGTGTGGGACATTGTATGGGAGCGACGCATAAACGGGAAGATAGATGGGGGGTTCCTGGCGCTTTCACGATTTTGTTGTTGGTCTCTGTTCATCTGTTCAGCACCGGCTTTCTCAGCCTGGGACTCGGAGCTAGCACCCGAACTTTCGGCCACCATATCTGGGTTGATGATATCATCGAACAGATTGGATCCACACCATCCAGAGCTACGAGGTAGAGCTGGCGCAGACGGCAGTGGGTATGGGGGCCGTGATGGGGAGTGCATGATCCCACGAGGGGGTGAGGATCCGGGGACCGAATGGGCGGTAGCAAGGTATTGACGAACATGAGGTGGCGGTGGCGGTGGTGGTGGTGGTGGTGGTGGTGGTGGCGGTGGGGGAGGTGGCCCTCCACGGGGTGGACCATCGTGGTGGCCATAGTAGGAACCGCTATGAGGTGGTGGGGGACCGTGATGAGGGCCACTATGGGGTGGTGGGGGCCCATGGTGAGGACCACCATGATGCGGTCCGGGTCTACCATGTCTGGGATGTCTAGGGTGGAACATATGATGTCCTGGCGCCCAATGGGGGTATGAGCCAATTCTTGCGGGCCCATCAACATGCCCGCCTTGGGGTCGGAGAGGATCAACAGGGCGGCGACGGCGGTGTTCACTGCGTGATAGAGCGCCAGGAAGATCCAATTCATCATCCGACGAAGAGTCAGGGGATGAGTTGGGCTGACGGACTGTATCATCTACGCCACATGCGGGAATGTTCACAGCATCAACGGTGTTATGAGTGGTCGATCCCGAATCTTCGTTGGCCTGATTGTTTTGAGAATTGACCTCTCCCCTGAAGCTTGCCTCCCCTGTCGCGACCTCTTTCTTCACCTCCTTTCCCTTGGCTAGACCTGCATTGACCTCACTTTCATCTGGAACCTCCTCTGCCTGACCACTTACCGATCCAAGTCCACTAACATGACCAAATGCCCTGTCAACCTCTTCTCTAGCAACACCAGCTCCTTGGATAGCAATATGACCAACAGTCTCAGCCAATTCCTTCATCCTTCGTCCAGTTGCCTCAAGCTCGGAAACATCCATTTCCCTGGTAGCCTGAGCTGCACTTCGGGCGGCAGCAGCAGCCTCAAGAGCCACCGCTTGCAGTTGGGAAGTAAATGACCCGATGGCAGAATGAAGCGCGGTGTTGAGAGCCTCAACAGTTGGCTGAGTGTGTGATGGAAGATCGTTACGAATTTCAATAGCAACACGCCCGACATTTTGAGCAATGGTGCGAAGCGTCTGCCCAAGAACTACACTTGGATATTGTTCTGGAATACTGTACATAGGGCTAGGCGAGCGTGCAGGAGTAGTTTCAGCCTCAGTCGAGGGAGGCGACACACCCGCCGTAGCTTGGAAAATCTTTTGAAGTTCATTTTCGAACATGCTGAGGAGTGGTTCTTGATAGGGCTCTTCTTCTGAAGCTTTATCCTTCGGACCCACAGTATCATTGCTAAAATCCACTGGCTTACCGCTATTAGAAGTGATGCCTTCTACATCCTCTTTTGCCTTTCCTTTGCCTTTTTCCATTACAGGAGCATCACTGTCAGGCTGGATAATCTGCCTCCATAGTTTGAGTGCGGTCTCGTAATCTGAATGAGAAGGCGAGACTAAAAGGTCAAAGATGACTGGCGAGAGCGGCTGTAGTTCATCAACGCGTGCTACAAGCTCATCTGTTGAACCGACCTAAGATAGCGTTAGCTGGAAGAAAAAGAATGAAAAGATTAACAGAAAAAGTATGCACTAGAACAACTTAGTTATAAAAAAAAAAAAAGAATGAAAGAAAGGGTGAAGTATCTAATCCAAACGACAAGGGTAACAAATGTGAAAAGGTTCTCGTATAAACATGCTGTTCAAGTAACCAAACTCAAAAGCTCGCTAGATAGAGATTATGGTGAAGTTGTTACTCACAGTGATAATTTCGCCATCATCATCATCCACATAACTCAAAGTTGTCTCCGGATGTTCACGAATAAGCTGCTCATACTGAGATTCATTATCAAGCTGGACGTCGGCCCAACCATCTTCGGCCCCGGAGATCGAATCAGACGAGCAGCAACGAAGCCCACGGACTTGGAAAGTCGGTAGCATGATTGGGTCGCGTACTTTTTCTCGCTCGTTTTTATTGATTGATGGATTTCTGATTGAGCTATATGATAGCTCGCTCAACGGCAGAGAAGAAGAACCTCCGTTGTAGATTGATTTTAACCGTCTGTTGGAAAGTGTTTTACCGATAGACTCAGCCTTGTTTGTGAAATGTTGTGTATTTTTTGAACGAAGTTTGTTCTACACGGTTGGGTATTCGATGTATCGAAACAACGTTCCAACAAACGGAAAGAGGAGTAGAAGTACTGTATAGCTGGCAATAGTGGGGGGGGGGTTAGAAAGCGAGGTATGTATGTGGTTGTGGATGACAGCGGAGATTCAACAGTTGGAGAGAGACTGAGGTAGGTAAGGTAAGGATTGTCTTCGTCAGCTCACCCGAAAGCTCTGTCTGGTAGGTTCTCAAGTGGCCGCGCGGCGCCTCTTTTTGCCACTTTTCATCGCAGGTTGCCTAATTTTGAGCGCCACAATGTGGGGTATGACTAGTACCGTATTTGTCATCCGTACCTAGTCTCGTGCCCAGACTGTGTGTGTTACTGTTACAACACACAGTCTGGGCACGAGACTAATCCGTACCTACTCGGTTTGAAGCCACTCAAAAGAACTGTGGCGAGTGATCTGGCAGCTAATCCCTTCGTCTGTTCCCGGTCGTGATCAACTAAAATCTAACGACGATTGTTTAAAGCATTACTCGATTGAGGATTTTTGCGTGACGAGTGGAAACAACTTTGCACCGCCGAGAGCTGCTTCTAGCTAGGCAGTGAGTTTTGTGTGGTGAGCCACCAATTGCCACAAGTCCTGAATACAGACGAAGGGATAAAAGCTCACGTCTTGGCAGTATTCAGATCAATTACCTTCTTTGTCTGAGCGGCTTCAATGTCTACTCTTAAGATCCTGCTCGCGGTGCCGAAAAGTCGTCGGGTGCGATTGGAGAGTGAAGGTGAAAGTAGGGCAGAGTAACGAGGACCTCATTGGGACCCTTTATCGAAATCCAGAGCTTGTTGCATGAACTAGGTATGGAAAGTCAGGGGAATATTCGATATTCTTTGGCAATTGTCCTTGCCCACCAATGAAGTTCCCGGTCGTGAGCCGAAGTTAATATTTTGGTATTAAAGACAGAATTTTACAGAGGTCTTTAATGGCTGGCTCTAGGTGGCCAGGGGGTCCCCCAATAACCCCGAGAGGGAAATATTGGGTATTAGTATTAGGCCCTTTGCGCAAAAGACGCCAGCTCCAAATTCGGTAACTTGATTGGCGGCCGATTCCCCCATCAACTAATCATAGAAGTAGTATCTATTAATATTTCACTTGAGGTAGACGCGTTTCGACAGGACAGGACAGCTCTTATTGACACTATCACACATCTGGCGTGGTACCACCTCGTCGGCGGCTATAGGAAAAGAACTATGGTTACCAACAATACAGAGCAGGCGTGTGATCTTGAGACTATCCCGATGAGTTTACCTCCGCATATATAGCGCTCTTAAAGCTTATGACAACCCTCCCGAGCCCCTCTAACCAAAATACAGAAAGAAAGATCATCGATTATAGGAGATATAAAGTTACACGATATTAGCTGCCCTAAAGAATAAAAGAGAAGAGGAAATAAAAGAAAGGAAGGATAGAAAAAAATGATAGTAAGTACATGTAGCTATTCACAAAAAAGACGACCAACCCCAAAACGCAGTACGCCTGCAAAATAAACCCGGAAAATACCGCTTCAAGTCAACATGTAATTCACCATTCAATAACCTCCTCGTCATCGTCCATCAACTTGGGGCTTGACTTTAGCTTCTCCATGGACTTGTGTGTAACTATCTTTGGCACAGGCTCCATCTTCCCCACTTCAAGAGCTGGTGGTGTTATGCCAGAAAGCGAAGAGTGCCTCCTCCCTGATTTAGTCCTGTTCATACCTTTCCGCGACCCAGTGTTTGACCTCTTCGGCACTGGCAGCGGCTCCTGTGGCGGCCCCTTTGGTATCGGAGGCAATGGGACCTCTTGATACTTCTTTAGCGCCGCAGCACCACCAATGCCGGCCAGTTGCCCGGCCACAGCGTTTTGTGAAAGCATCAAAAACCCTTGCTGCATTTTCTTGATCTGCTTGATTGCGGACGCTTCAATTGCATCCCTTTCCCTGCGAGCACGGACTAACTGGCGATCCATCTCTGCAAGCATGAGCGACTGCTGGGCGCTGAACATCTCGTGCTTTCTCTTGAGCGACTCGTGCTCCTCGTAGATTGTCCGGTACTCTTTCTCGTACATTTGAATCTTGGATTTGAGCATTGCGGTGCCATCATCGGGGTGAGGAGACGTGGACTTTGACTCGGTGCCAGAGCTATCCATCGAGGCTGGAGAATCTGCTCGGTAACCCCCTTGGGCATCGAGGGCGTTTTGTAGCGCCTTCGCTTCCGACGTTTTTTTCTCTAGGAGCGATTCTAGTTCAAAAACACTCCGTTTCAAGTCTCTGATGAGGTTGTCCCGCTTCTTGACGTCCTTCTTGTATCCCCTCACGTCCTGCTTATAGAGTTCGATATCGCCCTTCATCGATTCTATGGCTTTGACCATATCCTGTATCTCGGGAATCTTGGCTCGCTGGTCGTCAGTGCTGACCTGCTGCTTGAAGTCTTCCAGCTCTTTCCGATATGCCTCTAGTTTATCTACCACTCTAGATTTTTCCTCTTCTAGACCTTTCACAACTTCGTTGCTATCCAGGAGAGCCTTTCGAGACTCCTCGAGCTCGCTTTCTAGCCCTCCCCAAGCTTCTTGAATGCCAGTCCTTTCAGCCTTGATTGCCGCAAGTTCTCGCTCAAAATATTGGATCTGTGTGTCCTTGTCTTCGATCACGTTCTTCAACATGGAAACCTCGCGGCTTGCGCCTGAGACGTTGTTCAGCGCGTCCTCGGAGGTCTGGTTTATTTCCTCCTCGAGGAGTCTATTCTTCTTTTTCTCTTCCCCCAAACGAGTATTAATCCTCTTGGTCATATCAAGAAGCTCTTCGTTCGCATCCCTCTGGGTGCGAACTGACTGTCTACTCCGCTCCGATTCTTCCGCGCTGTCTTTTACCTGCTTCTCCAGCCGTGCTTTCTCCTCCCGCAACGCCGCCAGGTTTCGCTTGTATTCCTCCTCTTCGCTGCGCCTCAAGAGCTCTATGTTTTCGATCTTCTCGCCATATAACCAGTTCAGCTCTGCTCGCCTCTTTTCTTCCTCCGCCAGAACGTGCTCCAGATGCTCCTTTGACCTCTTCTGCATCTCCTCCCTCCTCCGCTCTTCGCTCTGGAGATTCTGCTCAAACTCCTTCCAGACGGCCGCTCTAATGTCGCCCCTCTTCCGTTCCTCTTCCATCAACACCGTTTCCAGGTCTGATCTATTCTTTACAAGCGTCTCTGCCAGCTTCTTTTCGGCTTTCTCTCGCCGCCTAATCTCCTCCATCAGCTTTCGCCCAATATCGGCCAGGCCCATCTCAGAGATGCCTTCCATAGACGGGGTGGGTCGGTTGCGGTTTGCTTCGTGGAGCTTAATTCGGGCATTCTCGAGCTCTTCATCTTTTTGTGTGATGGTTCTTTCTAGGGCCGAGAGCTTCTGTTGATAACCTTGGCTGTGAGTTCGTAGGTATTCGAGCTCTCGCTCTTTTCCTTGGACTGCGCCGACAAGCTCGCGCTCTAGGCGTTTTAGATTTTGGATCTTCTCAAGATCTTCAGGATTTGATTCTCTTTTGGGGCTGTTTAAATTATGGAGTGGCTGGAAGGGCTGGTTTTCTTGATCGTGGTTGGGCGCTTGGACGTCTCGGACTCGACATGAGATTATCTGGTTCACACGCTGGTTCTATGAAGGATATTAGAATGGGACTTGAGATCAATGGTAGTGGTAAGTACCTCATATTGCGTGGGTGGGGCTGAGATGACCTGATCGATGTCGAAGTTGGCGGCATATTTCGCAATCACATTATCGCGAAGATATATCGCCTGTTTTTTTCTCTCTCTCGCATCAGCCTCAAGACCCACGGAGCAAAAAGGAACACAAAAGTTATCAAACCTTTTTCAACTCCTCAACCTCCCTCGCCACATCCTGCTGCCCCGTTCCTCGATAATCCGCCGCGCCAATAGCATTATAGCCAAGTTGTGGGTTCTCCGCCGCGTCCTCCGGTGACAACGGTGGACTCGCAGGATACAGCGGCGACACGGGCGAATAGAGCTGCTGTTGCGAAATCGAGGGCCGTCGCGGGACCGGGACCCTATTCCGAGGCGCGCTCCGGTTTACCGGTGTGTTCGGGGGAGCTGGATAAATTATTTGGGGATGACCGGGAGGAGCTGGGAAAGAGTCCATCATGGGCTGACTCTGATCGAATGACCTCGTTCTCCGACTTCCTCCTGGGCCTGTGCTCGATGATCTGTTGAGTGAAGTCTTTGATCTGCTGTGGGTGCTGCCCCGCGCCGAGGGGGGAGGCTCATCGAAAGTTGATGTCTTGGAACGGTTGAGGCGGGGCGCAAACACTAGTCCGGCGCTCTCGGATGCGTATCCGGAAACCACGGGCTGCGGGAGCTTTGGGAGGCTCTTCTTTTTAGGGGGAACTAGAAGTGGGGCAGAATGCGGTGGCTGTGAAACCTGCGGGAGGTGGGGGGGAAGCGTATCGACCGCGCTCGTGGAGGAGGTCACCCCCATGTGGATGTAGGGATTGGACTGCGGGGGGCACGGCGTGGATTTGAGCGATTTGTCGCCGCTAAATTTGCGTCGTGAGAAAATGCCTATGGTTGGAGGCATGATTGAGAAGGCCTCTCCAGAGAAATATGTGACTTTTAGATGGCCGGCCGTTGTCTGGATAAATATCCGAGGAAAAAAGAAGGAAAAGAAAGGTCAAGAAAAAAAAGAAATATTAAATTTTCCGATGGGGTAGCTGTCACTCAATTGCCCACTGTGGCACAGCCTGCAGATGTAGTGTATGTTCCCCTACTTTTCGGGGTATGTCCGTCGCGCCTGGTGTGCTTGCAGGTGTTAAATCCGTCCAGCGTATCACCTGGAGTGTCAACTGCGTTTCCTGAACCCGATGAGCTTCTGGTTACGCGGGGTAGACTAGAGTATTAAAAGGACGATTCGAAGGGGGGTAAAAAAGAATGAAAAGTATTAACGAAATCGAAATCCTGTAAGGTTTTCCATGAGCTGAAGAGCAAAATGTGTGTCTCGCGGAGACTGAATACTGATCCGGCAAAATTGGCCCGAACGAAGGGATCAACAATCGCCTGTGATTGAAGCTCGCGATCGGTGGGTCGGAATGTAAGTAAGTAGATATCAAGAAAGGAAGAAAACGAAACGAATGGTAGAAGCAGTAGGCAGTGCAACGCCTTCTTGAATAAAGGCAGACTGAAGAAGGGACTGACTCGGGTTTAGAGAAAAAGGGAGAGTTCCGGTCAATACATATGATACTTTACTACCTAGGCCTTTCCTACCTTAGGGGTCACTGCCTCACGGCGCATAGAGAGAGTCGGTGCCGAGGTGGCTTGCGATAACCGAGAAGAACTCACCTATCAATGTGTTGCCATTATAATTAACAATTTGCCGAAACTGGGGCTGGAACCACTGTCTGGTAGAGTTTCAGGCCCACGTACATAGATGCAGAGAATGATACTAACCTGGCGCAGATGGCAAACACTTGAGTAGCTGAAGCCTGTGCCTCCCTTTCCCGGGTGAGATCGAGAGACCTTGCTTGTATTCCCGGAGAAATCAATAGTGTATGTACCTGCAGCCGTTATTCATGCGTACCAGACCTGGAGAATGCCTAGCTCAGTTACCTTTTTTTCTGAGAGCTTTGACGTGACTTCACCTTAAAGTTTTCGCGAAGCTCATCTAAATAGAGTTAATGCAAGTCATGCAAGTCATGAAGCTTGAGCTCTCTGCATGCCTAGAGCGGTTCAGGTAAGTGGGATAGGTAGAATATTTCAACAACCACCAGATCGACCAGGATAAATTGCCGCGCGTGCTAGAGTATCAGAAATTGCAAATAATAT
This sequence comes from Morchella conica, assembly GCA_008079325.1. Lineage (NCBI taxonomy): Eukaryota > Fungi > Ascomycota > Pezizomycetes > Pezizales > Morchellaceae > Morchella > Morchella conica. The sequence continues at coordinate 166,014 of VOVZ01000006.1, read as the reverse complement.
TCGGCGACCTATGAGAACATCAGCCTCGAGCAGTGACAGATACGCCACAGTATTCAGAGCTCTAGATGGGGAAAGAATATATCGAACCCTGGTGTTGGGGATGTTCTACCACATCAGAAACTCTAGGCCAACCGGCAATAACCTCGAAAAATGCGGGTTGCAGAACTGAACAGCGATTCGCAGGCATTTGGCGAATACACACACTTGACGAACAGGGATTACTTGTAGGTACAAGGCACTGGAATGAACGGATCCTCACCTGTCAGCACCCCATGTAGTTCGCCCACTTAGTGCCAGAGCCTTGTGGTTTGACTGGTTGCTGGTTGGCACTTACAAATTGAATTCGCAAAATGAACCTCATCTATGCATGCAACCAACATCAACGATGGCCGATGATTTTGAACTCTTCTATCTTCTTCATACTGGGCTTGACCCATGTTCAAAAACCCGGGAGCGAAGAGAACTATACACTATTTTCGATAGAGACTTTCATCATCTTACAAGATTTGAGCGCTATGATCTTTTAAAAGTTTGTGAATCTTTTAGGGTTCTCCGGAGTTCGCACACCTTTTTGATTTGCTATCCCAAAATTATCCGAGTTATTTTTTTTTTTTTTTTACTTTGTTCAAAGCTATCATCACTGGTTATTCAGAACCGGTCTAACAGGGCGTAGTCGGAAGTCAAACCCAACCGGAGATACGAGCCGGGGCGGGGACAGGGCTGGGACTAGCACTAGGCTAAGGCAAGACTCTGGAGAGCGAACAAGAGACAGAATAGTATTCCAGCAGGTACAGACAGAAAACGTTGTAAAAAGGCCGGAGACGAAGGGAAAGAGAGACAATATAGAGGAGGGTGTAGCCTCGGAGGCTATTATACCAAGGAAATGTACACATAATTGATACTACACGTATGTTAAACACCAAGTATTACTCACATTGAAATTGATTAGAATGTTATTTAATATATTTTTATATGTTCATCTGTAGCGTAACGTGGGGAAAGTTAAGGGGGGGGAAGCCCTACGGCCCGCTACAATACATACGGTATTGTATCAAATAATGGTATTAATGCAAATTCCATGATTCGTTTCCACATGATAATAACATGATGTGTTTCAAGCATAAAATAGGATGCATATGACTTTATAACCACTTTTATGATAGTACATTTCCCACCAAAAGAGTACGGTGAAAATTGACCGGATTCACCCACTGATGCATTTACAGAGCTGGTAGAGAGACCTAGGATTACATAGGTGTCTCCTAGCTCGCTTTGCCCTAATCTCCTTGAGAATTGCTTCCGGGCCACTGAACATTGGGCGGGCGAGCGTGGTCTAGAAGTAGACGCCTCGTCATCTCAGAACGCTGAGTGGGTTGGGTCTCCATGGCCCTCAGTTACTCATGAGGTTCAATTCCGGGGTGGGAGTCTATATCGAGGTGTTCGTGTCATGAATTGGCACCAATCCCGCTGATATACCATTTTTTTGACGTTTTTCTGGAGCTTATTGGCCCTCGGCCTTGCGAGGTTAGCTACAGGATGTAGGTGTGGTGTCGATCAGAGCTCTGGGCGCACTATATTGATCGCAACTTGGTCAATTGGCCTATCTTAGATTGTTGTTCGTTCCGTATATGCTTGTCTCTACCTCTCCCCTCGCCATTACGTAGCTCATCTTTACACTCTAGATCTGTTCAATCAATAATCACGGCCGGATAGAGGAGAGTGGAGGTTGAAGAGCCCAAATAGACTGCGGAATTTAGTAGTGATGTATATACGTATTGAGACTTCGGGGGCTCATTGTCAAACGCGTCCGGCCTGGGGTGCTTAATTTTCGTTGAAGAAAACTACAAGAATCGTATTCCCATGGAAGGCAGGCCAGTGACCGAAATCTGGCAAAGAAACGTAAACAGGAGAGGATGTGTTAAAATTAAAGTTCTACTGGTTACATGTAGTAGGAGAATACTAACCGTGTATGCTCGTAGATGGGTATGCCACTCGTGCACATGGCCATGAATAACACAGTCTGGGAACGATACTACAGCACTAGTGACTGTATTAAAATCCCCCCTTCACCCGCAATCACTTTGAGGTCTTACGTTGGAGCCGGCGAGGGGGCTTTCGAGATTTGCATCATAGACCATCACTCGCATTTATCAAAACATCATATTAGTAGATTTACCGTCTGACCATGATTTTGTATAGGTACGCTCTTCAAACTCAGATTGTGATACTCAGGGAGCATAGCCCGTATTATCTAGCGTCATATCACCCGTGTGCTGCCGGTTCCGTGCGGGCACACCAAGAGAAGTTGTGCGGGCAGGCGGCCGCGGGAGAACGCCGCCCCCCCCCCCCCCCCCCCCCCCCCCCCCCCCCCCCCCCCCCCCCCCCCCCCCCCCCCCCCCCCCCCCCCCCCCCCCCCGAGGCCACTCCGCGCTTATTCGCGCTCGGGGGCGGCTCTCTACCCCCAATGTCTTGTATCTGTTAACACCTCGTTTTGTGCTCTATCGATATGTATCACTCCTGGCCCCTACTTTTGTCCCCTTCTCCCTCTCTCGTGTTTCATCGGCTGACATTATGTAATCAATGCGTACATACATGTACGTGGAGCGTGAAGGTCGTCAGCCCGAAACCTCTGCACCCGGCCAGGATTGTCATACGGGATACATGGCCGTGAGCTACGTACTGCATATACCTACATGTACCTACATGTAGTATCTCCTCGTCTGTATTCAGGACCAGGCGCTATGTGGGCGGACTAAACTGTAATAGACCCAACCCTCACAGAGATGTGAACCATTTTGGTATGGAAATCACGCTAGCGCTTGCTACCTACATGTAGCTTCCTTCAGTTTATTCTCTTTCGGTAGCGTTGCAATCCAATCACAGCTGGCATACTGTACATCAGGACGCCATCTTGAGGCGAACTGCGGGAACAGACGAAGGGACATTACAGCTGTGACTTATGGCGAGGAATATGCGGCGTGACGACTTGTTCTTGAGTATATGTATGTCGTATAAAGCTAGAACTCCACTGGTCCTATCAGCAGCGTTATCGACTCCTCTTCCTTCCAATATAGCTATTGAGACACACACTGCCTTACAGTATTGTTTCAAGTGTAAGATCTTCCAGTACATACCCGCGCCGCGACAACCCGAGTTTCTTCTTCTTCTTTTTCTTTTTCTTTCTACTTAGACTGCCTGTGAGGTGAGCTTGCGGCCCTTAAGCTGGCGTATGACCATAGGTTACATATATTTATCACTGCTCTTCTCTACGCCGACTCGTATTAAAGACCAATAATCGATAGTTATTACATACGGTATGCAAATAAAATTTATTGAGGCATGTATAAACGCCGTGACTCCCAAACTATGAATATGCTCGAGTACGCCTGTTCCCAAAATCAAACTTACCACCTAAGGTTAGAAAAATGCCCACATCATAGCCGCTGCACCACCAGTCCTATTCAAAGTCAGCTTACTATTACGGTGAAAGATAAGTATGGAGTACTCACATTCCAGCCGCCAAAGCCAAGGGTACATCTGCAGCGCGCGAAACTCTTAAACTCGCTACCCCGGCGATCCCGCATGTCAAGACTGTTAAGCCCATTTTCAACGCAGGAGAAAACTCGAGCTAGAAGCCACAGGTTAGTTATTAGGGGTGATTTTACAAGTCGGGGATGGAAGTTATTAGTACCTCGGATTTTTTAGGGCTCCGATGTAACCTTGCTAGGTCTTCTGGATGGTCGCCCAATACTCTCCCTTCCGCTTCTACAAGTGGTCGTCGCTTCATCATCCATGCCTTGTAGACTTCAAGATCTCCTTTCTCTATCGGTGAGAGGGCATCCGTCATTTCTCTGTATCCCTTCAGCGCTTTGTCTATTCCCAGTCAGCAAACCACCCTACCCCATTTAATGATAAACGCTGACTTACTATACTGCTGTAACTTGAACGCAATAGCGCCCATAACCTGAAGTCTTCTACTGTCACTTCCCATGCCGCGTCTTGCACGTAGGCTAGCGCCGTTGTTGTGATTATACTCCTGCTCATCGAGATCAGAAAGGACAGATTCAAGCTCTGATATCTCATCCTGGAGATGCAGAAGCACGAGATGGTTAAGTTTTGAGAATCGGCGGTACAATTGAAGAGATGGAGTGGTAGACAGTGTCTCTGCGAGGAAGGGGTAGCCAGTGGGTGCTCTGAACGTAGGTGATGGAGGCGGTGTTGCGTAGTACGGTACTGAGGGCATTTGTGTGCTACATTTCTTCTCCTCGGAGTTGTTGGTGTTGGATGAAATATCACCCTCGCCCTGCTTCTTTTCATACACCTCGCCTTCCTGGACACTCTTGCATGCCCTCATGCTCTGCGATCCTCGTATGGTTTCGTTGTCATAATGCTGGCAGTCACTCCCCTCACTGGTGGCCTTCATATATGCCATTACCTGCGGCGGCGGCGGCGGCGTCGGGAGCGGGTGCGGGTAGTGCATAGGCGGCGGCGGATAAGAGTTTCCGCAGTAGGCATCTCTTACATGTAGGGGAGATACTGAAGGATAAGCCTGCAGCGGCCTCATTTGAGTGTCTAGTGAAAACCCACCGTTGCCACAACCGTATGCATTATCATAGTATCCAGATCCTTGATATACCTGACGCGATTCCAGGCTATTCTGATAAGGAGCAGGATAATATGGGACATTCATATACTGCCCTGGAACTGGGATGGGTTGGCGTGGTCGTGGTGTTGCGTCCTCCACGCCTGTGCTGCGAGTCCTCTTCTTCTTGTGAGGAACCCTTGAGGTGGATTCGGAGCGCTGGGGATGAGAGCTTTCAGTAGCGACAGTAGCCGTGGTGGCCGTGGTGGTGGTGGTGGCAGTTTTGGCAGTGTTTGGATCATCTATCTTTGGGAGTTCGGGGTAACGGGCTTCATAGTCGGCATCAGCGGTAGGTGAGGTATCGCGGAAGCGTGCGCCTACCACAGCAGGCGACGGCGGTGGGGGAGGGACTTGAGGGTTATTCCAGGAGTCTGTAGTTGAGGAGGCCATCATGAGGATTTGCCTATGGTCTTTCTTTTTTTTAATTTCTCTTTATGTTGCTCTTGCTAAGATCGAGGTTGGTTAGATGCTAGGCAAGTCATATGGCGGAGGCCTTGCTGATATAGCAGACCAAGTCCGGGCATATGTTCAGGTGGCTACTCTGTATAATTATGCTATTTGCGTTGACTGAGTAACTACTAACTACTCAACACAGGAACCTGGGGAGTACTACCTGATCGCAGTACCCAACACCGATTTTAGCCTTGTTTATTCCTCCCCCCTCCGTGCCTGTCAGCTGCGTATATACTTGTTACCGCCGCAGCGGTAACGATTCTCTACGGCCAAGTTTCAAGCCATTGGTCTACTTGGGTGATTTAACAAATCGCTGCAGGTTTCTAATGTCATGCTCTCTTGCGCCAGGATTGGAATCAGTAACTCACGGTGGGGATGTGGTGTGGGCGGTGGGCATAGGACCGTTTTTTTGCTTTTATCTCCCCTGTTGAGTATTGCATGAAGATCGTTAGTTTTGAATCGGGCTGCGGCAGCAGCAGAAGGCGTGGGTTAGGGTTGGATTGATAAGAGAGAGTGGCCGGAATAGGAAGTGGTGGTTCCGCGTTTGGTTGTTTACTGATGGTGTTTACTAGGAACTTGTTACTTATCGCACGCCGCTATATAAGACATGGGGTCGCGGGTCTGCCCGCACTGGAAATAGGGTAGTTATTACGTTTCTCCAGCCAATCCTATGAATTTGCGACAGGCAGACACAGAAATGAATTATTAAACCAAAAAAAAGCAAGCTCGATCGGACGTCATATATTTGGACGACAGGGGGGGGTTTCAAGAGGTAGGAGCACTAGGCTACTACTTTAGTGGGGGGGTTTGAAATAAGATGGGCGAGAGAGAGAAAAAACGGTTCAAGTAGTTGAATTGGAAACATTATGGATTTCGCACGATGGTCGTTAATCGCTCATCTATCATCTAACTCATCTTCTTATCTTAGACGCATTGGATCGTGGGCCTTGAAAGGGGGAGGGAGGGAGATAAAGATGAATTGATATCTAGAGATAACTGCGTCGCCAATGGACTTGATAAGATCGTTAAGTCTCCTCTTCTCTAACTCTGGATTAGGAGGGCAGAGGCTAAACGACAGAAAACATACTTCGCGTACTCGACCGCGCGATATCAGATTTTTGAGGGAAGACGTCGCGATAAGTTCAGTTCAGTTGTGCCACATGGGTTACTTCCTAATCGGGAATTATAGTAGGATATCTGCTTGTTCGAGCTCGATGTGGTAATGTGAACCCCGGCTTCCTTCAGGCGCTCCATTTTTTATTTTTTTATTTTTACTCCTTATTTCATGAATGGGGGAATGATCTCGGATTGTCAAACAGTGGGCTGGCTTATGATGAGTCATTTAAAAAAGTGGGATGTTTTTAATTTATTTTGGGAAGCATTGTGGGTGATTTTGTCTACTCTTGGAGGTTCACGGAGGACTGGTACTCGGTCTGCCCCGTTGGTAGCTTTGCAATGTGGGTCGTTATCGACAAATGAGAGAGTACTAGCTAGTGCAGGGTATTCATGTACGCACTATCATTGACATCTTAACCTCTTGGGTTGGGTACGGTACGTGTCCCCCAAACCACTATTCTCTCAAATGAAACGTCCACGAGTTGAATGGGTACTAAGCGCCGGCCTACCTAGCTACGTGGTCTAAAAACCCTCGACTACCAACTGTTACTGCAATTCGTATAGTACGGCTACCACGGGCCAGGATTCCACTCTGAAATCAAAAATGACCCCACATTCACATTGACACTCCGGAAGCCTGGTGGGGTGCAACTTTAGAGACATTGATCATGGTCCACTTACACTTACTGCTACACACCGCGACGGCCGAACGCCCGCCCCCAGATTATCACATGGCAATACAATGCCACAAGGGCCCCCGGCTCGCTCGCTCATGAGCTCTCAGCCAGTTGTGGGAGGCCTAAAGCTAGGGTTCCCTCAGTATCTTGGTTGCACGTTGATGGGTGCGGGGTGCGGGTATACAAGCTGTGCCACGTATATACATATCTACACGCGTAAGCGCCCATCCCTCCGGCCTAGAATTCCGACAGCGCTTCTTTATTGCAAGTCTACCTAGCTAGCTAGTCTACCTACAGAGTCGACGTGTACCTCCAGCTCTCGGTACAATTACTATACTGTACAAACAGGGGTATGGGAAACAAGGCTTGTATGGCGGTGGCCCAAAAGGGCTCCTCCCATATCCTCCGTCACGCAGTTAAATCTGCCTTGCCGAAAAAACGAGGCTGCTAAAACTGTCCGAGTCATGTGACCTTGGGGATAGTTTTTGCCCCAAGTGCAGTTATGGGATGGTGAGCTTGGATAATGCACTAAAGGAAGTGTAGGTTTGGTGACGATGTGGTATGTGCATAACTGTTGTCAGAGGATATTCGATGATGGGCATGGGCATGGGAAGCGTGGCGAGTGATGGTTGGTGATGCGGGATATGTGGGTTTTTGACAGGGGGTTGGCGCTGGTGTTTTGTGGGGATATCTGGGGATCGGGAGGTTGTGTGTCGGGCGGCCCGCCCCGTGTGGTGTAGCAGTGTATGGTTAGATGAGTTGCGGTGTAATATCATCTGGCAGAGGGTTCTGGAATCGTTGTGGAAAAAGTACACTTTACAAAGACAAGGTGGTTTCGAACTTTTACCAGTCGTTGCAAGAAGCCAAACAGGGATATTGAGTGATATTGAGGAGGTAAAAAGTCTTTGCAGATAAGTTTATGAGAATGTAGGCAGACTTGCAAGGTAAGATCATAGTATATCACTCGGTCATAATATATTTTCTTTCTTTTCTAGCTATTGCTAGCAATCAAATTTCATTCCGGGCGCAGAAAACGTAATCTCCTAGCTTTACCAAACTGAACAGATAGATTCATACATGTGTTTAAAACTCCGTTCATTCTCTAGCACTCGTACCCCTCTTGTACGTACGCCCCTTGTATGTAGGTACGCCTCTTGTATGTATGCCCCCTAAGCGTGTACGTACCTTGTATCCCTTGGTTCGTAACAGAGGGTTTTCTAACCTTATAAGTAACCGGAAGCACCCATCCTCGACTGTATATTGTTTAAATGAGTTCATAATCCCTTGGCATAATTCTTAGCACAAGAATCCAGACCTTAATAGGCTCATGAGTAGTGATAGAGAGGGTGGGGGTCAAGAGGTTGAAGATTAGATAAGAGCCGGGAGATCAAGATCTCCTAGACATCAGTTAGAAGGACGTAATAACCTTGTTAATAATCTTCCCTCTATTCTGAATCAACTGCTCTATGTCCTTCATCCACTGAAAGATGCGGCTCTTTCTACGCTGCAGGGCCTCATATTCCTCGGCGTCGAAAATGACTAATTCGTCATTAAGCGTATTGAGGGTTACGGTACGCAAGGGGCTGAAGAATAAGATAGTATATTGGTGGTAGTCCGCGGATAATCTGTCGTAGTCTGCTTTGAGGGTGAGAACTTCCTGTTGAAGAGACTTTAACAGTTTAGGGGTGTTCGAGAACATTTCGATGGCGTTGGAGGTATTGTGAGAGTGATATGATGATTGGTGTGATCGATATGGTGGTCAGACTAGTGGAGAGAGTGGTGAAGTCCTTATAAAATACAGAAGATCATAGATTCAAGATGGTGACATGGATGTGGTTGAGTTTCGTATAAGGTTTCAGGTTTCATTGATCGTGAAATGGTCTTGAAATACGAAACGTCTACAAAGAACAACATACATGTATACATGTACAGCCACTCATCAAAAGTGTTCGTGATTCACATCAAAGTAGGTCAGTGCGTAATGTGGCTTACCTGATTTTGCGGTCAAATTGAGGAACTAAAATGTATCTATATAATTGTATTCTGTGGGTGACAGATAATAAAAATACCATGAATGTCTAATATTGATTTTGGCCACCCTTGACTATCGCTGTGTTGAGGTTTTGAACATATCAATGGGCACTTTGATTCCTGACTTGAGCTGGACATGTCACATTGAATCCGAATCACGAACACTTTTGATGAGTTGCTGTACGTATACTCAAACAAAAGTACACAGTTGGGGTCAGGTGTAATTAACAGAGCTTGGGCGCAATTTGATGTACAGCCACTCTGCAAAAGTATGCGTGATTCAGATTTCGGAGTGAGACATTTCTCTATGTAATCGTGGCGGACCATCAAAAAAAAACCCAAGGGAAGACTTTCCCTGTGACCATCACACTGCGCACTATAGTACTAATCATGACATTAAAATCAAATAACGAATACTTTCGCTAAGTGGCTGTATGTTCAACGGTGTTTTACCGGATAAGATAGGTCAAGATCTAAGCTACGAATCAGGTTTTTTTCGTCACCTATGATGGGAAAAAATCCAACGTCACCCCCCATCTAAACCCACCCCACCTCATAACCAATATCCCACATCCCTACTTTTAAATTACATCCTTCAACTCCATGTCCAACCAGTTGCACGGTGTTTTCCCCAGCAATTCATCCTTTATTACCGCCGGTGCTCGATATTACATTTTCATCTCTTTCTGTCACCCCGCGCTTTTGCACACTGTGCTAGGGAATCGGGGGAACGTAGTTCCCTTTATCTCCGCGCCACCACCTGTGCTCCTCTGGTTGCCTGCTGGTGAGCTTTGGGGCGCCTTTATCAGCGTGCCTCCCGCCTCCTTATCACTCACCTTCCCTTTTCCATCATTTCTATAGTCAAAGATATATCAAGCCAAAGAGGAGCGGGGCAAGCTAATACCCAGACAAAAACCGACAGATAGGAGAGACCGTTTTCTTTCCTGCCGGCTTGCAGCCGTTCGAAAAGCAGATGACAGAGTTCTGGATTTTATTTTTCAAAAATAACTTGAAATGCTTGTTTGGAAAAGTGTTAGCTATTGCCGAGATTGATCTAAAAGTCTTGTGGACCGCTGGTACCTGAGATTCAGGGTTTTTAATTAATAACGTCACATTTGCCTATCTGCTCGATATTTGGGCCCGATCCTTGATAGCACCGTACTAGACCCTCCGGCTATCTCCTAGGACCAATCACCGCTGTTATTGTGTCGGGGAATCGCTTTTACACCTCATATAATCTAATTGTAACGATTATTTTATGGATATCATTGCGGCACAATTAACTATCTACGCATCCACTGAGCAAGCCACACTTGGGTACTGCAAGATACTATCAAGGAAAAGCAATATTGTATGAGACAGTGACTAGCATATCAGCACTCTAACCTACTCTTATATCATTGTTGTGACCCTCTTATATCATTGTTGTGTTAATAGTGGGGTATGCAAATAACTCGGCTTGTTTGGGTAATGTGTTTTACCCGTCTATCACAGCCACGGTAATCTGGATGTTGTTGAGATATCGGTTCTATTTACTTTTTATCCGAACTTGAGCTCCTTATTGGAGATGGCAGATTGCTGACTTTCTCTATGGCAGCTTTCACAAGTACCGAGGTAGGTAGTTCAAACAGGGACAGAGAATAAAACAAGCTGATTACACTGACGAGTATGGATAGCACCAGAAGGCCAGGTGCCGGCTTGTAAATAAATTAAATCCTTCCTCCTTGTCTGGAGCCCTTTTACCTTTTGGTATACTGTCGGATGCGGTACAGAGTAGCTCTAACAACCTACTGAGGGTTATGTGCGGGGGGCAAAAGCATCTTACCGAAAATATTGGGCAGTTCAATGGGTTTGATTTGATCAAAGTTGTACAGGACTAACTGAGAATGAGTACGGATATATTCTGAGGCCAAATGAGACTTTATAGTTCAACAGAAATTTCAGTCAGAGGCCATACATGTACTCGCGAAGAAAGAGTTGGAAATGCGCCTCATTGCAAAGGTTTGTAATAATGAGGTGCTGTTCAGCCGTGCATCTTGAACTTCTATTATTCATTTCTATGGGTATGCGAATGGGACAGGCCAATCGCCTACAGCCCGAGTGGAGATATCAACGCAGCGGAGCGCAACACTATTTTGTATTTTGTTGCCTTTGTTCTCTCTCCTTTTTTCCTTTATAAAGCTTATACCCGCATACCCTGGGTACATACTTGTAAGTACATGTAGTCGACTGTTGTGGTTGTTAACTAGCGGCGGCGGCCTAGTGTTGATTAGACAAGGTGCTAGGAATGTGTTGAGCGCGCGGAGGGGATAGCGGGCCGGGGTGTTTATAGCGAGTGCATGAGAGGGTTAGTCTTAATTGTGCGACTATATTCTTTTTAGCTGGGTTGGAGTGTGGGTGAGGTGATAATGCGATATCAAAAGTGAAGGCTGGCACCCATTTTACTCTACATCTCGTGGTATGTGTTAGTTTTGAGACCGAGCCCGAAAGCCTTTCGATCCCCAAGCTGTAGGCTGTACCGTTTTACTCGCCCCGTGGCACGCTGACACAGATAGAATCTGTCAACGAAAGCGGCAGCCAGCTCCTCAAAAAAAGCCACAATGCCTGGTGGTATCTTGTGGTGCGAGTGACTCACCATGTCTCACTCCCCCATCCCTTCGCGACCTCTTAGTTTTGTAATCAACCAAAATCTACTCGATTGAGGATTTTTGCGTGACAGGTGGGGTCACTTTTGCACCGCCGACAGCCGCTTCCGAATTCCAGCTAGGCAGTGAACTTTGTGTGGTGAGCCACAAGTCTACTCCCCTCTTCAGCAGAAGCACCCCCCCCCCACTTAGTCATCCACACAAGCCAACCTCGAGCAGTCCCGCACCCCACAATCCACCCTCAATCATCAATCTTCAATCCTCAATTCTCAATTCTCAATCCTCAATCCCGAGTCAAATTCTCACGACCCCGATTCCTCGATTCTCAATTCTCAACGCCCCTCACCGAAAATGTCCTACACAACGCGCAGTTATGAGGCTCGTGCCGAAACGCACCCAACCGAGATCGGCCGCCGCCTCCTCACCATAATGGCCACAAAAAAGACAAACCTCTGCATCTCCGTCGACCTCACAGACCCCGACCAGATCCTAGCCCTCGTCGACAGTACCTCTCCCCCTCCACCCTCCGAAAAACACTACTAACCCCCCCGCCCAGAGCTCGGCCCCCAAATCTGCCTCGTGAAAACCCACATCGACATCATCACCTTCACCACGCCCTCCTCCATCACAGACTTCACCGCGGCGCTCACTGCCCTCTCCACCAAGCACAACTTCTTCATCTTCGAGGACCGCAAATTCGCCGACATCGGCTCCACCGTCGCCCACCAGTACCGCGGCGGCATCTACCGCATCGCCTCCTGGTCGCACATCACCAACGCGCACACCGTGCCCGGGCCAGGCATCATCGCCGGTCTCCAAAGCGTCGCAAAGGAGATTGGGGAGCCCAGGGGGCTGCTGATGCTCGGTGAGATGTCGTCGGAGGGGAACCTGGGTGGTGGGGAGTATCTGCAAAAGACGGTGGAGATGGCGCGCGGGGATAGGGGCTTTGTGGTTGGCTTTATTGCGCAGGGGAGGGTGGAGGGGGCGAAGGAGGGGGAGGATTGGATCGTCATGAGTCCGGGGGTCAAGTTGGGGGGTGGCGGGGATGCATTGGGGCAGAGGTATAATACGCCGCAGAGTGTGGTGGGAGATAAGGGGAGTGATGTGGTAATTGTGGGGAGGGGGGTTATTATGAGTGAGGACCCGGTGGCGGAGGCGGAGAAATATAGGGTGGCGGCGTGGGGGGCGTATGAGAAGAGGGTCGCGGCGGCGTGAGGTGGGGGTTAACTATGGAGAGAGGGCTGGCGTTGGTAAAAGGTTTTTATTTGTGATTTATCGGTATTCTAGGGCAGGGTATAGTAGAAATGGAATCACCCCAACCTCGACCCCACCCCTAGCCTGCGCAGTGACAAAAGAAGCGGAGTTAAAGCTTCCAGAAATGAACGGTAGTAATACTCTTGGCACAGCAGGTACACACGAGGTCAGGCAAACTCAGTACATGTATCCAATATCCAAAGGTCCAAATGACCGCCTCCCCGATAGCAGATCTCACTAGTGTTGAAATTATGGTCCGAGCCTAGGATCAAAGTCCTAATGCTCATATGAGTGTTATTATATATGTCAATACATGTATGTAGTCATACGCAAGTCAATCAAGAAGGTCAATAGTCTTCCGCATTTATTATTATTTATTATTTATTTTCAATAACTAGTACTAATGCAGCCCGGGTGATAATTCATGATCAACGGCAGATATCACCTTCTTGTACATAGTTGATGCTTCCCGGGCGCGTCTCTACCGGCAAATCACCGTTCGGACCTCTAGTGTATGTATGTACTAAGATTTCATTCGTCATATTTTGTCATGAGTTCGCCTGTAATACAGCTGCATGCAGGCCTCGATGATATAGGGCGAATGGTGCTAGAATCGCGATATTCTCCCGGGTCTTTTCTTGCCTTTCGACCATAGTCCGCCTGGTCCTGCCGCCTCATCCCCTGGCAGAACGCGCTCCCGGTGCTGGTATGTGTCCTAAGTGGACATGCTTTATGCCCGGGTATAAAAAGGGGGGAGAGGATCGTATATTATCCTCCGACTGACACGCAAAAGCCGGGTGAACAGCGTTAAGCAGGGTCGCTACTACCCCGCGGCCGGCCAAACAAATTTCCAGGGCCTGGGTTTGTTATTCTGGGCCTGCAGTTTTCTCCTACAGGCCACCTCCGGGCGTACGTTCTTCTGCTCATCTGAATTACTGACGCTTGCGGTACTGTCTCCTCAAAATCCTATGCCCGTTATCGGCGAACCCGCGGGGGCGCGGGTGTACGAAGAGCTTTGGTGATATGCCTTTTTCCTCTGCGCTTCTCCGGAGGGTATATAAGCCATTACTGAAGGTTCAGCGGTAGATCTATGGATACGCTTATTTCCTACGATCTCTTGCCGACTAGGCTCTGGTTATATCCTGTTTTCAGTGGCAAGACAAAGTTTCATTTTCGTAGAGGCCAGCGTAATTCAGAGATTAACGTAGATGTCGGGCTTTTAGAAACCAGTCATTGGAAGCGCATTCTGGTCGGGTGACACTAAGGCTAACAGACAGTCGAGACACGAAGGTCAACATCTGGGAAGGGATAGTTAAACAAAAGGATGAAAGGAGCGGGAATAAACAGGAACCCCAGACTTCCTACAGTCAAGTCTGTCCCTTTGCGCTTCTTCACCCTGGATGTACAGTGCTCGGGGACAGACGAGACGTACGAACTAGAGGCTTTTGCTTGAGAGGGCAATGGGTGACGGAGTTTAGGAGGTTAGAAAAACTAAGCAACGTAGATTTCCTGTAGTTAGGCCTGTCTTACTTATTTTCTTTCATTCAAAAAATGACAGAAAAAAAGAGACGCTCGAAGACAGTCTGTAACTCACCTCATTCCATTGATAGGCCCGAATTGGCTAACAAACGAAGATTATTCACCAGTCAGGGACAGCAAGGAAGCACTTCTTTGTGAAGGGGATGTAGGTTGAGGGGAGAAAACGGGTGAAGCTGGGAGAAGAGAAAGTTAGTAGGTTATGTAGGGCCACTGTGTGCCAAGCTTAGCGTTAAATCTAGAGCCCTTTACTTCCCACAAGGACGCTGGTGGCCAATTCTCCTTTTCCAAGGTGGTGCACTTGCATCGTACTCTACGATGTTTTTAATAAGGTCATTTCGCTTCAAGAAGAAAACCCGTTGTCCAGAAAGGGATTAATGTAGACCATTCTTTGAATACATGGTCCTCGGCACGTTACTCGCGGCATACGAGCACAAATGGGCACGCACCTACTACACCGCTATCTGATATTCGAACTTCATTAGCTTGGGGTCATAATATTCTCAAGGCCCCAAAAGATAGAGTATGAACGAATCCAGTAGGAACATACATTGTCATGTACATGTAGTTAAGTAATACGTATTTCACGCCAAAAAGCCAGCGAGGATGAACCGGGTAGAAACACATTTAAGCAACGCATATCACACGCCGAAAAGCCAGAAAGACAACCTCAGACCGTGGGGGAGCAATAACCATGTTGGCTCGAACTAAATAATCTCGCCCTTAAACGGAAAGAATTCATGGAAGTGACTCTTGGAGGGTCGATTTTCTTGGTGTATATATGCAAGGTGCTTTTTCGTCGATCTATCATGTTCATATCTATAGATCTATCCACACCACATATCCTCGAACTTACCTCATCTCTATACGCGCCCGATTTTAGTGACAATCCGCAGGAAAAGTGCGAGAAAAATGCTAATCACAAGCGCGCCCAAAACCTACCGCGTTCAATTGCACGACTACCGAGAGAATCCATCTCGCTACTCCAAGACTGCCCATCTCTTTAAGCAAGGTCTACCTGAGAATACAAACCGAGGCGTTCATAATAGACAGAAAAGAAGCACAAAGTGGCCAGATCAAGCCTCGAACTCTACAAGTCTCTTCCCATCGATTAAGCTCTCATATCTATCTGCCAGCGTCCAATTCTGTCTCAAATATACATATTTCATCTCTGAGAATGAAACTTGTACTCATGAGACAGAGAAGAGGCTCGCGATACTCGGGGCTGTAGTACTGAGGTACAACAAGTAGTGAGGGTAAAGAGGATCAGGCAGAGGGGAGCGGCGAATTTATAGCTGTTAGCGTGAAATAGGTTGAAAGGGCTTGCCCTAGTGTGTGTGTATTTAGCAGGTCACAGTGGGTAATTGGGTTTATACGGGGACGGGACGTTCTACGGTCGGACCCCAGGCATCGAAATTGGACAGCCGTTATGTGGGCTGATCCGGATCGTGTTTTTGGTATGCTGAGCCGGGTTCTCCGTTTTTAACACTTGAATGAGCCAGTACTGCAAGATTTTCTACCCGACAAACCCCCAGCGGGTGTACATATCGAATCAAGGTGGATTTGTGATCGAGTGATATTCCATGACCTATCAGTATCATTCTAGTTCCAACGGCTTAGTCCCCTATACCCGGGTGACCGATTGCAAATGAATCGGTGTTATTTCTATCAAACGATGGGAGACTTTTGGGGTAGTGGACTAGGGTTCTGATACCCCTTCAAAATCCCCATATTTTATTGATCATACAATATCACTCGCTCGGTATTCTAAAGGGTTGTTTGCGCGTTTCTCGGAGATCCTGATGTTTGCGTGTTTACTATTAGTGCGAACTGATCTAGAGGCTGTGATGTTTACTTTCTTACTTGCTGCCTTGACAAGGTCCTCACTGGAAGATTATAGGGCAGTGTTCATTCTCCCACCCCAGGCTTGATGCATGTTGGTGTTTGCTACCTCGGTGGGATATTTAGATTCGAGAATGTTTGCCTATCGTCGAATCTAGGTTTAGACAAAGCATACTGTTTGGAGTCTAGGTCTTTATCGAAGCTTCTACCGCACTGTTTGCTCCTTCTACACCCTTCCACCCCCATCTCGACCAGTAGAAGCTTCTAAACGCGAGTTTGTACCCTAAAAAGTAAATAGCTAATTAACTCGGACTCTGAGCCCGAACACGAAGGAATTCATTTTTCGGATTTCTAGGTAGTATATATTCAGTTCTTCTCCTCCTCTTCCTCTTCACTTCACCGGCCAGTGAGAGGTTTTCTAACCTACACTTTAATAGCTGTTATATATTCCGGCATTGAGCTGAGGAAGAGGCAGGTGCTCAATCTAAAGATACTTGGAGCAGTTTTGCTGATTAAAATTTATCTAGAACATTTCCTCGACCAGGGCCGATAAAAGACTTTCTTTTTTTCTTTCCTAGAACTCTCCATTTTGTTAAAAATTTCTTCATAGCACTCTGCTTCGACCGAGGCCTATCAAAACTCAACAATTCACCAAAGACAAGAGGGAATCATGCCCTATTTTATTTGTTCATCCCTACATTCAAATTCGCATGACTCCCGCCTATACCCAATGATAGCAGAATACCATACAAAAAAGAAGCACGGAAAACCCATCTCAGCTCCTTACGTTCAAGGTTGTCTCAGCCTTCAGTCACCGCTAATAAGCAGCTGGACATCATGACGAAGACAAAAAAGAAGAATGGACTGCCCCGTCTAGATCTGTTCACCCTCCTTACTTCAAGACTGTTTCTAGAACGTTTGACCCAGACACAAAAAGGAGCATTGAGACCTTATATTTCTATATCTGACTCGTTGGCTTGCAGTCATGATAATAGGGACATCCATACAGTCACCCAGGTGAAATTTCCAATGAAGGCGGGGGATGGGGGTTGCAACGATTGGTGGGCCATGGGTGGAAATGAGAACTGTTGATGACAGAATATGAGGGGAGGAAAGAAATGAGGAGCGGGAGAAACGGTTTATAGAGTGAGAACGCCAAGCTTGAGTGGGATTGTGGCCATACTATTGAAGCGGGGGCCCGTCTTTCTTTTTGCAATTTGGTTTATCTCTGTGTTGTGATTGTTACCCGCTCAGGAAGGGGCGTGGTAGAATACATGTATATATAGATATATCGAAGCCTTTGAGAAGCTGTCGATCGCGACTCCTTTGATAAAATAAAGGCGAATCAATTAAGTAGCGGTAAGTCATGGCATCACTTATCTAAATTATAAATAATATCTGCCTCGTAGATCGACTTCCATCTCCCACAATGCCGTGCGCGTGCACGTGTGAGTCATCAATCCCCAGGAGTATGTGTGTCCAGATTTCAAGAGCAAACGTACTTAAGCGAAAGCCCCAAAAGACCCGGTGTATTGTATCCTCTGGCTGCGAGACCCCAGTCAACCAGGTAAACTACAGGAAGCAAAAGGAGATGTCCTCCTCCTGCTCCTCTCGAGATATATGCTCGGAACCAAACACACTGTACAACCGGTACCGTCTTCTCCTACTGGCACGGGTATACGTACGCGTATAGCCTAGAACCACCGGTGAAGTTCGCCAGGTGTAAAGCACTGATGCAACTTATTCCTCACGTATAAGCTCCAATTCATTAATTCCGGCCAGGAAGGCTTCACAGTATTCTTCATACGACCTCCGGCTATCTTCCAATCTCGCTAGCCGGAGATATACGCCTCTCAACCGCTCCGCATGATCCAGGGTACTCGCATTGCGCGCAGCCCAGATGTGTGTGAACAAGCACATGAAGGCGCGAGAGAGAGAACCTTTGTCACCTTATAAGAATACAGTTTCCCTTATTTGGCGTTCTTTGCCCAGTGTAGATACGTCATAACTCCAACCCAGACGCCATGTCCGTCCACATCGCAGAACCATTGTTCGAGTGATAGCCTATGATTACATGAATCATGATAAGTTACTCAATGCGTTATAATCCGGGAGCCGGGTACATCGATATCATCAAGTTGAATTCAAGCGTGAGCATTGGACCGTATTTTTAAACCCCCACGATCGATAGGGCGGTGTTAGACAGAACTATGAGAACTAGCCGGAAGAGCCAGGAGCTTGTGTAGAGTATTTGACTTTCGTATTTTATTCCGGCCCTGGTCCTGGTCCTGGTACTGGTCCTGGTGATGGGCACGAGCCGAGCGGGCTCGAGGTTTGAGCCCGAGCTTTAGGCTCGAACAGGTCGTAAGAGCCCGAGCCCAGGCCCGAGCCTAACTCCAAGGGCGAACAACTCGAGCCTTTACCTCCATGATCCGAGCTGGCTCGAGCCCTATGCTAGACTGGTCTCGAGCCCGCTCGTGCCGGCTCGTGCCTATCACCAATTCCGGAACACCACCTACGCCTTCCAACATACGGTGACATGCCCATACTCCCGATAACTACATCCAGTCACAATTTACCAAAACCTTGATAGCCCGCCCACATCACCCTTCTCTCAAGCCCGGTTAGCTCAGTGGTAGAGCGTGTGACTTTTACGCTCTATGCTTCAGTATGCAGCGTAGCAATCACAGGGTCGCGGGTTCGACCCCCGCATTGGGCTCTTTGCCATATTCCTGGGTGTTCTTCGGAATATCTAGGATTCTGGCTTTTAGTTCTTTTCTTTTTTCTAGATACTTATTAGCCTTCTTCAGTTTGTGCACGCACCTTACTGATATTGAAATTATCATATTATAATCGACATTTCCAGTATCCGGCGCTTCGGGTTGATCCAATACAACAAATAATCTTCCGGGTCCGCCCCTCAAAGGACCAACACCTTCGCCGCAGTGCACTATAGGCTAGTTAGAACCCTATATATTTCCTTATTTCTCCGAGCGAACGAATCTGACACCTAACCTTATACCCCTTCGACATTTAACCCGAAAGACACAACCAACATCTATTATATTATGGTCGATAAGAAATTTGGCACCATTCCCCATTGCGGAAACACTAGTAACGGTGACGAAGATAGGCGTCCATGCGATATCACTCGACCTATGGGTTAGGGTTTGGTGTCTTCTTAGTCCAGTATGAGCATAAGGCGGTGTTAGATGATGGTCTAGAATAGTGGCGAGAGCAAGAGTTTCTTTGATGGTATTCATAACCACCTGGAGGGTGAGAATTCTAGTGCTCTTTTATATAATTATAGTCATTAACCTTTTCGGAGGAGGTCCTGCCTTAATGTTCCCCCCACTAATACATGTAGTCAAGGGGGAGGGGGGTATAGTTTTGGGGGCAAATCACTCCTAAGCGAGGGCTACTATAGCCATTGTTAATCAAGTTGAGAGCTGCTGGTAGAAAATTTGATCGTGCTAAACCCTGATACGGCTCCTTACATGTAGTTACAACATTACCTTAGCATTTAGGATAACCCCTTAAAGAGTTCCAAACCTTTTCCGGTGAGATATATAGCCACTAAGTAGCGGTTTTATATTACGTGCTTATTTGCGTTTCTTGGATATTCGAATAAGCTGGTGCTGAAAGACATGACTCGTGTTGAAATATCTGAAACTTACTAAAGAAAAGATGCCTAAAGATGCCTAAGGATTCATTTCAGGCCTATCAAAGATTTCTCTTCAGGGACACCGGTAAGACCGTACCAAGTCTATCTTCTGTAGTCTTTATTTATATAAATAATGGTTTCCCCTCAATTCCTCCTAGAAAATCCCAAGCCAAAATAATTTCCACGAAATCTCCTCACAATAATTTCTAACCATGCTAGAGCACATTCCCGCCTTCGATCGTTTCCTTCCTCCTCCTTTTCGTCTCCACTATCCAGACCTTTTCCTTCAAATGATATAGGGTTCCGAGGCGCCAGATACTCTTATACCAGCTAGGGGATCTAGCGGATCGGGTCCTTTAAATCTCTTTCCTACAGGTTGAGCACTAATGCTCCCCGATCTGCCATCATATATACTTTGCCTGAAGCCTGGGATATAAGCAGACTAAGTAAGACCCACGCGAAGTCTGCGAAGAAGGAGAACTCCTACCTTACTCTGAGCGATGAGTTTAACATCATTGCTATCTCTTGTGGTCCACTTCCTGAATGCCCTCGGGGTAGTAGGGTATGTTGAGTTTCTCTTGCGCTGTTGGTGTCTTGCGTCTATTTTTCGCCAAGTGCTAACCTGTGGGTATTGGAGAAGGAGATCAGTTAGATATTTGTGTCGCCATAAAGGCGGAGCGGCATTTCCAGATAAAATGGTGTGTTTGCTAGAGGTGGAGTGGAATTATAGCTCATACTTAAAAGCCCTTCTAGTTTAATGTGACGCATTATTATTTGCCTTTCTTCTTGAATCCGATGCTTTTATTCTTATTGACTTTCTCTTCTAATTTTTTAGACTCTCTTGCTTGCTTGATGTTGCCAATATCTAGTCTGATCAAAAAGAAATTTCGCAATTGATAGGTTATCTGTCTTCTTCGGCAGTGACACACCACTAGAAGAAAGAAGGATACGTGCCGGCGCCTTGATTTATAAAGTAACTCATATTCTCCTAATTGGCATGCCCATCTCCAAGTTCGAACTCTCTGACAACCCCGCGACTACGTGTGAGAACAGATTCCTTTTCCCGGAGGGTGGTGCCGATGGTATAGTTGAGTTTCTTCCAACACGTACAGCACATCAATGAACTACATAGTTTCCGATATCGATACAACCAGTGTGGTTCACAAGGGTGAGCGTTATTGTGCATCTGTCCTTAACTCGAGGGTTTCCAAGGAAAATCGTTGACCCTAGTATATGCCTGATCATGACTGAGATATATGAGATAAAGTCAATTGAAGGATACAATGCTTGGCAAAAAAGGATTTGTGTTTTTAGTCTTTAGCGAATGGCTCGAGTTAATGACAATCGAGACACAGCCAATATATGGAGGGAGTAATATAATCCTATACCAATCGGTGATTTAGCTACGTCATTACCCGACTATATACATTAGCTTATATATTCTTCCGAATCCTATGCCAGTAAGTTTTGGCCTCGGCACACAGTGTCTTGGAAGTATACATGTACATAATGTACATGTAGTCACCCCACAATTTGTAAAGACTTCCACGGGCTATAATTACTAACCGAGTGATATTCTATGATAAGACAAAAGACGGTCAAGGCTCTTAGAGTGAAAGTACACAGGCCTTAAAAAGGTTCCCAGGGAGATTATGTTGCTTTTGAAACAGATCACTTATTTAGAGTCAATCGATCAGCCATATACATGACATGTATATACTTATATAGCCCTATCTTACGATAATCTTGGCAAACCTTAATTCCTTGTCTACGACGACGACATCTCTTTCGCCGATGGCCTTACCGTTGTTTCAACTTCCTCTCATTTACAAAAAATCGCCATTCCTCTCGTTTCATCACTTTATTGACTAGTCCTCTGCACATGAAAAGCCGGGGACTCAGCTGGAGTCGAGTATCAGATAAACCCGATGAGCTGATTGTCTAAATCCTTCCGCACCGCCTACAAAACTCAAAATATTTTCATTAAGGATGTGTGGCTTTAACCTGAGCTGACCCGGGCTATTTAAATGCTGACGTTCTAGTATCAAACAAATCCCCAAAAAAAGACATACACCTCAGCATCTACATATGCAACTCACTCTTCTCTCTCCTTCTTTCCACTAACATCTCATTCCCTTTTAACACAGCCCATGTATACCACAAAGCCACTACAACACCTCCAAAACACGCCCACCTCAGCACAATGGCAACCATACATAGGTCCCTCTCCTCCTCCTTGACCTCTTTCTCAACCACAATATCAACCCATTCCTTCACAGGCACATATGGCTTAACCCACTCGACCTCTTGGTCCTGTCCCATGCAGTCATCTACTTCACCAATTGTCGGGACATCTTCGTGAACTTCTAGATCTGGTCGCCAGTGGAAACATTTATCCTGGATCTGGCCCTGGAGCATTAATGAGAGGCAGGGGCGGTTCATGGTGCATGTAACGGATTCGAGAAATTGGGATACAGAGATACAGAATGCGCGGCGGCATTCGAGATTGCATGCGTTCGTCGTGGCAGGGTTTCCGTAGAGGATTACTGGGGGAGGAGTGGTAGCATAGGATAGGCTTAGGAGAGAGAGAATAATGAACAGGAGAGACTGCATTTTCCTGGTTGGTGTTAGTCGTAAGTACTAGAGAAAGATGCCACTACTTGCTTTGGTTTATGAGTAGGTATTGAAGCGATGATCTAGCTATGGTGAGAATCCGTGGGCGATGATGCTATGGGATGACACGCGAACCGTACGGACGAGTGAAGAATAGCGGATCTATATATACGTTGACAGGGGACATCATTTGACTAAGAATGGTTGATGCAGGAGTGCATTTTCTCTATTTTCTCATATTGATTATTAGGACGCAAGGGCAACGATACTTCTTTCAATCCGGAGGATGCGCCCTGTACATATATGTAAAGAGCATTATGTAGACTCAGGTGTACATAAGATCTACATTCTCGAGTGGCAATCTTAAACTCGGACCGTAAGGTTTAGAAAAACTCATGGGTACACATCTATAATTGTATATAATCACACTAGCGGCACTTTATCGAGCATGTAACATGATGGAAAATCCGATCGAGCACGGCCATCTAGATATGAGATATCAGATACTAATTAAAACAAATAGATCTTAATAATATTGGCGCAAGATTTTCTGCAGAAGGGCCGTAAACCGCTATCCATGCGACGCAAATTTCAACAGGTCGACCTCATATCGTAATAAGATACCAACCGGCCAACTAATAATTGGATGCATGTGTATTATTAGCTGATTAACCAATCGTCGATTGTGTAAGTACATAGTAGGCTCTTTGCGCAGAGAGAGCTGGCTCTAAATTCTATTTGTATGATTGGTTAATGGAGGATTGGCGCCAATCTGGTTTCCGGAATTTGATCTTTTGCGCAAAGGGCCAAGTACTAAAGAAAAAGTACCCGCACCAGTTCTCACTCCTTTCCTGCCAAGACATCCCACGACGTCCCACCATCCAAATCTATCTGCCAATTAATTGATCTGAATAATGCAAAAACGGGCTGCCAGATCACTTGCCACAGTTCTTTGGGCGGCTTCATGTAATGAAAGGTAGAAGCAGGGGCCGAAAAACAGGGCTTGTATGGCTCCTCCCATATTTCGACCACAAGCTGTAGTATATTCGCTCTGGCAACGTCAATGCTCACCGCCCACCAACCGGCGTTCCCCCCGAAGTAGCGCAACCTTAAACCAACTGCAGCCTCCTCCCCACGTTTTCCAATCGCCGTCCAAACCCCACCACCACCTAGTGAGTTTTTTTGATCACCACCGTTACATACTGCAGCTGTGACCAGTCGCATACGGGGTTGTTTCGTAAAGGTACTAGCTGGTATGTTGACAGCGAGAACTGTTGCAAGTTTGCAACCACGGCCACTATCAATAGACTTCCCTACCAGCCGGTGCATTACATATATACATGTAGCAACTCACTACATCATCGAAAGGATTAGCCAGAATACCTTCGCGAAGACCCCATTACCACGCGCAGATTCCAAGACCTCAACTTACGAGCTTGTGTGCACAGCCCACAGCGCAGATCGCAATATCACGGATGCAAGGAGCCACGGAATTCCCCAGTTTCAATCATATCATTTACACCTGCCCTAACGCAGGAGAGAGAATCTAAATCTGGATAAAGAAAAACGCCAAACACAAGCACCTCCACGACATAAATTAAAAGCGATTAGCTAGGAATGGGAGGCAATAAATCAATAAGATAAACACTATACTATACTTTACATTTAAAGATCAAAAATACAAACCAAATAGAAGAATTACTGGACAAAAGAAAAATCAAAAGTAGAAGATAAAATAAACTCCAACCAAAGCCAGCCAAATTTTATCCCCTAAGACCCAGCCAGAAGAGAAAGCTAACCAAGTACAACCATGCATTCCGCACTCTACAAATACGCAACACCCACAGTTACCATGCCTATGAATCCTGCTAGTGCAAAGTTGGAAATCACCACTGAAGACCCTCCAGTAGACAAGCCGATAATATCATCTTCAGTGCTAACTGACTCTGGGTTTGCTTTGGCGGTAGGCGAGATGGGAACGGGGCCAGTAGAGGACTTTCCATCTTTTCCATCCTTTCCATCCTTTCCATCCTTTCCGTCCTTTCCATCCTTTCCATCCTTTGTGCTTGAAGTACCGTTACCAGTAGAATTATGCCCGTTACCGGGTGTGGAGTCTCCGTGTGTAAGGTTTCCGTGTGTAAGGTTCCCGTGTGTAAAGTTTCCGTGCGTGCCGTTTCCAAACAACGATGAACCAAGAAGAGTATTATTAGTCCGGTTACCAAGGAACGTGTCCAGAAGAGTGCCATTAAGGAGCTTTGTAAGGTCACCGAAGAGGCCATTGGTTATATTTCCGAGGAAGCCGTGTGTAAGGTTTCCGAGAAGAGATTTTGTGAGATTCCCAGCTGACAGCAGGCTACCCTTAATGTCACCCGTGAGGTTCTCGGCAACAAAGAAGGTGGCCCCAACAGGCAGCCCGAGCTTGTGCTCTGATGCAAAATCAACAATGTCAAAATCCTCTCTGTCAAGGTCTTTGTCAGTGCTGAAGTCCTCTGGTTGAGGGAATAGGAATGTTGTGAATCTATGGAATCCGGTGCCTAGTGGAAGAGATGGACTGGCATATTCTAGTACTGGCGAGACAGATGTTGAGAGGGTGTTCTTTCCATTGCTCGAAGAGTTATTAGATTTAGCATTGGAGCAGCTGAGATCGGTTTGGAGGTAGTGAACGTGTTGGGGGTTAATCGCATCTGGGTCGATCATGATAAGAATATAGTTGCCTGTGAGGGATGATGAGGTGGAACAGGTTGGTGCAGAACCAGCTTCTAATCGGGGTTTAGCCACTCCAAATTTTTCAATCGAAACCAATTACCGGAAGGCCATACCTTTAGAAGAAATCCCTATTAGGTCTGCCAATCCCGAAACAACAGAATCACCGTACTTGCAAGTTAAAATGGTACTCTGCAAGAAGTCCGGGAAAATTTCTGAAGGGAATTCTTTTGAAATCTTAAGAGAAGCAGCACCCGCAGCAGCCACTGATACAGCAGAGCTAGCAACTGATACAACAGAGCTAGCAACTGAAGAAACCTTGCTTGCCACGATAGACTCCTCCTCCTCCGGCGCCTTCAATGCACTAACTACCAGCTCACTCGCCACACTTCCGGTGTCACCATCGAAGAGTACGTCAGTTACTGGTGCGGGCAGCGTCGATACAAGTGCTGGTGCGTTTGATGTAAGATCGCTGACGAGATCGCTAACTGTGTCGAGTGGAAGTGCTGCTGCTGAGATAGTGCTGATGAGTGCGAGCGCGCAGGCGAAAGTTGAGCCGTAGGATCTCATTTTCAAGATGAGCTTATCTATATGACCGTTGAAATAGACAGAGATATATAAAACGAAGAGCTAAATGGCTCTTATGAATCCTAACCGTCCGGACGGAGAAGGGCCAAAATGATATAAGGAAAGAAATAAAGAGAAAAAAAATAGATAGGAAACGAGAGATATTATTTTATATGAAGATGGAAATGGAGATATTGTGGGATATATAGAGTATAGCGACCGATACACAAGAGTGAGTATGAAAATACAAATGTGACAAAAAAGAAACAGTGACCCCGAAAGATACAAACAAAAGGAACACAAAATGGGGTTTGATAGGATATAAGAGGGGAGGAAAGAAGGGAAGAAAGGAAACAGAATAGAGGGGGACACCATTCACTGATAATATAACCTACCAGAGACTACATGTATCCACCTGCTACCCATTAGAGTGTACCTAAATACATGTACATGTGCCCACGGCCAAATGGCGTCGCCTTCATTTTCATTCGAGTCTTGCCAAGGGCGGGAAGGTAGGAAAAGAGTGGGATCACAGCCACAACCGGCAAAGCGCAGGGATCATAGCGGGCATCAAAACGCGGCCTTGGGTCGTGGTCGGACTCAAGAGGTCAGGGCGTAGAAAGAACATACAGTCTTCCATCTCAATTGCCTTCTACGAGGTCCGTAAATAGGATTTGATAACGGTTGTGTAACGGTAATAGCTGAAGATCTTGATCCTGTGGTCCGTAAAGCGGGAACAAAAAGTAATTTACGTGCTGGGACTAGGGCTGGAAAAAGATGATCATCAGGAACTTATCATGTATATCATGTAGGTACAGCATACAGATACCTAGTCTGCGCACGTGGGTATTCGGAGAGACCTGAGGACCCCAGTTCTGGAATCAAAGTAGACTCCATGTTTAGATACAGCTTTAAGGGTACCCACTAATTCCTAGAAAGAAGCCAGCTCGCCGGAAAAACCTTTCCCCTATCAACCATAACTGAACTATTGGGTTTAACAGTTGTTGGGCAGTTGAATTCAGAGCGCAACACGCAATTGGCACTCAGGATCGGACGCCCCCATTAGATTCCGGCCCCTCCCCTAATTAACACCCAACACCTCAGTCTAACTGCCTCATGGGAGGTTTTTACCCAAGAAATGACTACAGTGATGGGGAGAATTAATACGAAAGTCAGCGCTAAAGGAGTGGGTTTCTTGGTCCGTGCTCGCAGCAAAAGTCTTTTCAAGAGCCAATGGGACTATCGGGTCACGGAAAACCCACTTTCGCAATAATTCTCCCCGTCACTGTACAGTAAAAATGAAAAAACACCGCCCCACATACTGTAGCTCACGGTAGTTCGGCTACACCAATTCCAATTGATTCCAACAATTCGTTACCATAGGACTCATTTCATATCAGGGCTAGGGTTCGCTCCTCCTATGCTGACCTATCGGTAATTAATCATCTTGGAAATCTCGGGAGACAGCCTATCTCATTAGGTATTACGCTCCGATCTGTTTTGTACTCGGGGCAGGTAAGAAGTACCGGACAATGCATGTTTTTGGTTCACCAATGGGTGCGCGTGCTAGGCGTGAACTACTGCAAAAAAAGCCCAGAGACAAAACCTGCATTGTCCGGTACTTTTTACCTGCCCCGAGTACCTATGCCAGGAGAGGTTTGAGTAATCAAGATTCAATCCACTAATGCGATTCCTCGTTAGTTCAGACAGTCCCAGAGGTGTGGGTTTGTGGTTACGTCCCATTGGCCATGGCCTAGTGTTATGCAACGCCTGATCTTAGTTGCTTCACATTCTGCACACCTGAACGGGGAACGGCCATTGGGGTGGTTTCCTCATTCAGAGATCTTTCTCTGAAGTGTTTATCACAACTTAAGAAACCCTGGTGACAGCGTTATCCCAACTAAGACTGAGACATACATCTAAAGAGTTGACTGTCTCGCGCTCCCAGTGCATGGACCTACTACTTCTACCTCACTTTAACAGTCCTTGTTTCACTATGTGGGGCAGTGCTACAAAGATTTGAAACAGAATCTTTATATTTAACCAATGAGGTGCGACTGCCTTAACATAGATGCAATTAATGAATTAAACAACAAAAAAAAACCACTCACGTATGGTGTTTGAAACGAGTGATGATGTATGAAGAAGATTGTTATCCGGGTGTCCGAGATTGCATACATAAAGTCCCACAACGGGATAACAAATCATCATGCATGTTCGAGATATTATGTCATTAATAATGCTTCTATATGATAAATGATCGCCGCCGCCGAACAAAGAGAAGATACAAGTGTTGACTCAGAAAACAATGTCACATTAAATACCGGAATCCCATTAACTCCCAAATATCCGACCAACAAAAGAAATAAAAAACCCTTGAGACAGAGATTTGACCCCAGTGCCGCAATAGTGGTGGCAGAAGTAAGAGTTTATATTGAAAACCTAAATGTTCATTAGATCAATTTGTATAGAAAAGTACATATAAGATCAAGTTGACTTTATATACCTCGTGCCTTTCATTCACCACGGACGCTTTGAGACATCTCTGCAACCATGGAACCTCCGGAAAAAACTTTTGTAGTATTTTCTCTTTCTGTGTTATCGAGGAGAGTTGAAGGGACAATGAGCTTTTCCATTCGACCAATTCCTGAGCCTTCGAGGAAGCGACCCATAGGCGTACAAAATGAGCTGGTTTGTTTGCTATTTCGGATGTAATCGGTGAGATCAAAACCAGATACGACAACTCTGTGGGTTATGTCTTAGATATTAGAACTATATGTAAGCATAAAGAGGAATTTAACATTACCTTTTATTGGCAATTCCTTGAATTATGGCAGTCATAACTGATGTTGGAGTATGTAGAGATATCGGAGGTGATGATGGTGATAATATCTAAGTTGTAGCAGTGCTGATGCTCGTGAACGTTATGTGAGAGTACTATTGGTGAATGCCGAGGTGTATTTTAATATTATACTTGGGATGTATCTTTTTTTTTTATTTCGTTTTTGTCTTTTGAATCATCCGCGCTGTATGCCAGAATATATATACTATGTACTTGAGCTAGTTCTCAGCTGCGATACGCCTCGACTGAGCGCGAATGCACGCCCAACAATCCATCGTGACTGACGCCGCTTACAGTAATAATTCGGGTGATATTGTTATAGGATGTTGTTCTTCCAACCCATCCATCATACGACACATAGTTTATCTTAGTGCAGATTTCATTTTCCCACAGACCGACCTATGGAACAACAATCCGCCTCGAGATTTAGCCACTGGCGCATTGAGGTCTAGGCCCTTACATAGGCATCTGATATGAAGGAAAGAGAAAAAATAGTGGGAAGATGTCTGTGAAGATCTTCAGGGAGGTAGGACACATAGTTCTCAGGCAGTATTTTTTTTCCGGCGCCCCATGAAAGGCCATGCACAAGGTGAATAGGGCAGACTCATGAAAGAAAAAAATGGGAGAATGGATACCACGTATGATACCAGTACGAGAGCCAGTGGCTTGTTAATGCGTATGCAGAATTTAAATGCTTATTTCTGCGCACATCGTGACTTCCTTCCTTTTTTTTTGACCCCAGCCTCCTACTACCATTCTAATCTTGATAGTACCGAGATCTACTATCAAAGGAAACCAAGAAAGTATGGCACCACTTCGAGGTCATCGTTGGAAAGCCGGTTGAAACACTGCCGTATTCCGCTGTGCTCGCTTCGTTTATGCTGCAGTAATCAAAGATATGCCTAAAAGAAGTTCTTTCGTGCTTGTGTTTTCGTTTCTCTAGTTCCTGGGTCGTTGAGCTGTTTTGGAGTTGCATGCGGCTGAGAATTAAGAATCGGCCGGACCAGTGAGTGGGCTTGCAAAGGATCTATCCTGGAGACGTCATTGCGTGGTTGTTGTGGTTTCAACTTTCTAACAGGATAGCAATGCCCCGCTCCCAACTTAACGACGACATCATGCAGGAACGAAGCACCGGTAGATAGGGTCCACCGCTAGAGTACTCGACAGTCCTGAGCATCGGTAACCCGCCCGTAGCATTTTCTGGAATAACTTTGGGTGCGAGGCGTGTTTTAGATTCAAACGGAGAGAGCACCACCCCAATTCCCACCTCTACCACCTCTACCTCGATCCCACCCTCCTCCACAACGAAAATACACGAGAGACCAGTTCAACCAGACAAGACGATCATTACCTGCCCTTTCAGTATGTATGTACCTGTCTGTCGGACCACCTTGAAACATCCTTACTCAACCTCTCGGCTGGCCTCCGTCCTGGCACGCGACCAAAATCATAGGGACATAATATGTATAGGTAGCGTGTAACCAGTAGGCATAAACCCTCAATAAATCTCCAGAATAGGACAGGCGTTGAGAGCAACGTTCGTCAAGCAACTTCTTTTGGTCCTCTTACGGCTTCTAGAAACACTTTATTTGCACCCAGCTACCCTTTCTATTGTCGGCATTCGGGGATGGTCCCTACAGGAAACCTAGCGACGTCACCTTACAGGTAGAAAGAGCCCGCCTCCCCCACAGGCACAAAGATAGGCAGTCAGCACTAAGTACTTGCCACAACCACATATCACCCTCCGATCTCACTGTCGAGCCTTGCCTTTTCCTTTCCTCTTCTCTCCCTCCTCCGGCTCATTTTCTCCTACGACAAACCTTGTTTCCATCATCATCATAACCTGTTTTCTAAGGTGAAGAAACATGTGCAGTTACGTAGAGTAGAGGGCGGCCAGCCCGAGCAGCAGTGGTAGTTCCAGATGATTTACACCCGCAACATCTGCATAAGATCTCACGATCATTCGGATCTGAGTCAACAAACGGGAACTCGAGGAGCACGTGGCTCTACAGAATAGTTTTTTGACATTTCTACACTCCTGCTAAACAAAAAAAAAAAAAAGGAAAGGAAAGGAAGGAGGGAAACGGAGGGGGGAAAAAGGAACATCTGCGGGAGATTAGAATGAGGTGGGATGAACTACAGGATGGGTAGCCGACGAGAATAATTATTATAGACACCAAGGAGAGTCCGAGAAACGCGTCATGTTCCCAAAGGACCCCATGCTGCACCGGAAAGGTCTGGAGCTTGTTGCACCTGAATATATTGCTGTATGTAGGTACAGTTAGGTAGGTATCCTCCACATAATCAATATCACGATGCCTGAGTTTTCAAGATTCCTCTCTAAAGCTTACAGAGGGCGCCTTGCAGATCTTGATAACGCCTTTGGGCGGACCTTTCAGTCCATTCGATTCGGTCATGGGACAGTTTCGACAAATTTGCAATTCATTACCCCCTCCTCAAATAGAAAATATCAACGGATATATATCAAACAAAAAGGAAAAACACAACGCACAAAGCACAAAGCACCGGGGGGGGGGGGTTCCGATAAACGGACAGCACAATACCTAGGGCGCCAAAATTCTTTATATTGATCGATTAATCACACTGTACGGGACAGGCTTCTGTACATCAAAATGCACCCTTCCCTAATTGACCCGAGCATTAAGTACTCATCGTCATCTCCCTCTCTATCTTTGGCCCTGAGGACTGACGGCTGCCTGCCGGTCTACCTGTACTAGCTGAAACGGCTGAAATATTGACTTGGGTCTTCGCTGCCTCGCTTGAGTATCACGAGCGCAGAAAAGAAGCAACGAGCAAAGCTAGGCTCACTTGGACTCACGTTCGTGTTGATCTCGAGAATAGACTCGCCGTACCGCGGGCGTACCTACAGACGTCTACAGGCTGAACATGCCCTTTCCACGTAAATGACGCATGAGTATGTGTTGTTTCCTCAGTATTCAATTGTTTCCCTTTATTTTGGGATAGACAGTCTGGATAACGACTGAGAAAGTACTACTCAGTTCACATATCGTCACTCGGTGCGGCGTTGAAAGCGTTGCCCAGGAAAAAAGCGTTGAGACGATAATGGCCCAGATATGAATATTAATTCAACCCTAATGTGGCACTGGCAGAGAAGGCGGGGCTGGCTAGTCGGATGAATTCATCGATTTGTTTATTCTCCCAAATATAGGATGGCATTAAGCTCTCTGATAACCAAATTCAATTGTCGAATCGAAATACGTACAATAAAGGAAAATATAACCGCATCACACTTATTGAACAATGAATAGAGTTCAACACGCCGAAGCAAAGCAAAGTAAGTAGTAAAACAAACGCCTCCCAGGACTCCTCGGCTGCTCAAGTATGCTCAAGTAGAAAAATAAGACCAAAAGACCGTAATAACAAGATATTGCCGCCGCAGCAACCCCCAAAATAAAAGTAAAGTAAGATCACCTAGAAAGTAAATAAACCTTATAACGTGAAAATGAGAGATAAGAAATGAAATGAAGAAAAGAAAAGAACTCCCATCTACCTATTCTACCAATCAACCAACCAACCGACCAACCACCCACTGTAACGATTGTTATGAATAGTAAAATCGTGCCAAACCTTCCCAAACTCGATGTTCCTGTGCGCGCCGTAGTCTTTCTCCAAATGAATAACTCCAGTAAACGAATAACTCCTCTGTTGCTCCGTTAGGCCGTTAATTCATTGTACTGTTTCTTTGTTTCTTTCTTTTTTTATATTTTACTTTTTCTCTTTTTTATATCCTACTCCCATTGGCTGCCGCAAGCCTTCGTATCTAGAGACAACAAATGTTTCAAGGTGAGGGTGATGAGACCGGCTTCCATCCTGGGAAAAATAGTTGGGAGCACCAGTACATGGAGTCTTCATACATTTCCTTCTCTTTAAGTAACTTCAATCCGCTCTCTGTAATACAAGATTAGCTTCTATTATTTCTTGTTAAAACAATTTATCTATCCACTTGGCAAATGAATACCTTGTTGTTTTGTAGCTTGGATAACATCTTTCATATATCTAATCTCGTCCTCATTGGATTTTGCCAACACAATAGTGTCACCAGACTCCCAGTCCACAGAGAACGGGGCGTACCCCTTGCTGACGTGGTGAAAGTGGGCCAATAGGATATTAGCACCCTGGAAGACCGCATCGATAAGATGATAATTGGAGAAACGATTCTGCAACGATGCAGTGTTAATATTTGGTACTTGTGATACGTGTACAGGAGGCGATAAGGGGGCCAATAGCAACCTGTAAACTATAACGCATTGCAAACCAGCGATCGTGCGCAATCGTGAGCTCCATGTTATGCAACAGGATAAAAATAGTCAGGTATATCTCCAAAAAGTCTTCCGGCTTATTATTGAGAACCTTCTTTTGCAACTCTTGAAGAAGTTTCTTTCGTAGTGGGATCAAAAGCTGGTGGATTGTAATATTATCGATCTGGAAATCCATGATTGGGGTAACCGGTGTTTTGCCGTAATACGGGCTACCTTCATCCATGGTAGGTGTCATTCCGAACGTTTCAGTTCCGACGATTGACCATGGGGTTTCAATGATCCGACTGGCGACCCAGAGTTTCAAGGCGTTCCGCAGTAGCGAGGACTATGAAACTTTTGGTCAGTAAGAGCATGAAGCAAATGTAAACGGTACGTACCCCCTTGGAATTGCTCATGCGCAGTGCCATTGAAAACGATTCCCACAAGATCAAGTTTGAGCTAACATGTTCCTGGATATATCTTATGGTGTTGTCCTCAACATAACGGTTAATAGTTCGTTGGGCATCATCGATATCAGAGATGGCAAAGGGGGGGCAAGACAAAGCTCCGACGTTGCCACCGTTAGCTACCCAAGTGTATGTGTCTCTGTCATCAGGCAGAGGCTTGTACTGCTTAGCCATTAAGTTCAATGTAAGTCCCATCCCTTGCGTGATAGTGAAACCCTTGGCTGGCGAGGCCCAAACACTTCGGTCGTTTGGGGAGGCTTTGAGCCACCGTCTACGAGTCCATAAGAACTCTTCAGTTGGACCTTATTAACATCAAAGTTATAAGTTAGCGTCATATCGGTGATTATTTGAGGCTTGTTATTAATAAGATGAGGGCTAGGACCAGCCCTAGTTTGATTGTTTATACCTCTTCGGAAAAGCTCAGATTCTGTCATACGGGCTCGGAAACATGGTATGTTCGGAATCTTGGAGAAGATCGATTCACAATACTTGCAGCAAGCCTCAGACACCCTGATGCACTATATGACGTTAGTCCGGTAC
Source organism: Morchella conica (assembly GCA_008079325.1). Taxonomy (NCBI): domain Eukaryota; kingdom Fungi; phylum Ascomycota; class Pezizomycetes; order Pezizales; family Morchellaceae; genus Morchella; species Morchella conica. Next base: position 132,142 of record VOVZ01000006.1, on the reverse strand, counting down.
TTGAGAAACCTAGGGTGTGTGGTCGTAAGGGGCCGTGTGGAAGACAGGGGGGGGGGGGGGGGG
>VOVZ01000006.1:64942-131930 GCA_008079325.1 Morchella conica | reverse complement strand
GGGTAAGTACCCTTTTCTTGTTTTTCCAACATGGCAAACAAGCACCGGTAATTCTTGTCATATGAGTTTCCTTTTTCAATTCAGGTGTGAATCTTTTCCTTTGTCTTTTCTTCTTGCTGCTTGATGAACTCGAGCTATGCGCTGGTTCGCCTGTTTCGCCGGGTTCGCCATCACTACTATCTGAAGTGCTCTATAGGTATCGAACCGAACATAATTGTTAATCAGTGTTTCTTATGATCATGAAGAGAGAGCAAAAAAAAGATGAAGAGTACATGGAATGGAAGTAATACAGATTTTCTCGCTGGTGCGCTAATGACAAGTGGTTCTGGAGCCTCGCTGTCACCTGAACTGCTGCCAGGTGTGTTGAAGCCGACCGAGGAACCCGACGTCTCAACACCTGTGTGTCCACCACTACCCGAGCTCGAATTATAACCAGAGCAGTCTGAGGCGGGTTGCCATGCGCCGGGCTCGTCCCACGGGCCCTGGTCGAATAGTTGTACAGAGGGGTCGAGCCGAAGGAGCTCCTGATAAATATCAATGTTTTGTTCGATGGCTACTGCATCTTGGTAGACGGCTAAGTCGAGGTTGGGGTCCATCTCAGCCATCTCGGGCGCGTAAGGGTCGAACTCGTGTAAACCAAAGTGAGTGTTGTTTTGGGCCCACCAGTCATTAGCAGCAGTGATGTCTAGACAGCCAAAGAATCCATCCGGGGCGGGTATGTTCTGAGCGGCACATGGTGGGGTGGGAGTCTGCGGTAACTTAATGTTGGGGACTGATGCATTGTAGTAGGCGTGTAGGTGTTCTTCGCTAGTGTAGTCGCGAGGAGTGAGGGGGTCGAAATCCCACGAGGAGAATGGAATCTCAGAACATGATTTCGGTGAGTTCAGCATGATTAACTTCGATTAACTGGGGAGAGTATCGAAAGTCAGGAGGAGGAAGTGCGGGGGAGAACGGGGGGGGACGGGGTTGGAAGGGAAGGAGGCTGCAGGGCAACAAGACGCAACAGACTCAGCAACGGTGAGTAGGAGGAAGTGGGGACCCGAGAGAATTAAAAGAATTGAGAGATGGTGAGGTCTGACTAGGTTCTCCGTGACGGGACGGGGGTGGGGGGGGGAGTGGACCTATCAGAGAAAAGGAACCGAGTCGTTACAAGGACCGAGTGTTTCTGAAGGTTGGTCGTGGTAGACGATATGTACCAATGCCTACATACACGCCTAACTATGTCTATATACTGCACATAAACCAACGATAGCAGGAGAATGATGTAGAACGATTTTGAGTAGTCTATGTACCCAGGAGGAAAAGGAAATAGTACTCAGGTAGTGGTGACGATCTAGCGAGAACAGTAGAATTGCATGTAGGAAGTAACTTTGTGGTTAGGTACAGGCAGGTAGAGTTCGCAGCACCAAATAGGTGCACCGTGTACCACACTTAATCTGAATGGATGGAGTATGTACCTACATACATACATACCACCTCCGCCTTCACTCCCACATCTACTTCCACCTCCACCTCCACCATCGCGCGCCCAACCCCAGACAGGAACAATGTCACGGACGCCAACTAACTATGATCGACGATTGACAGAAGATCCGGAACCTTATGAGCCAGAGAGAGCTAATACCATCCACTATCCACCGGCGAAAGAACCGTAATAATCTTCGTGCTAGATCGGGCCAGCTTGCATGCCAAAATTACTCGTTTTCTACATATTGTGTCATCATCATCATGCACATATGCAGCTAATACACTACATGGAGAAGGTGGGAGAGCAGCTATCTACGGATTTGAGGCGTTTGGGTTGGCGAGAGAATCGACAGAATTCTTGTGTTGACCCGACCACCACCCTGATGGATGGATGCGAGTTGCGCGTATGTAGCACCAAACGCCTCACGCTTCACCACTTCGGGATTTCTTTTCAGCCCACGTTTACGATAAACCCCAGTCGAGACGGCCACCCTGGGTGCCTGGCCAACACAAAAGTCAGCACATCAACACTTAACCACACCTCCCCCTCGTTACAACGTTACAACGGGCGTTGGCCCCAAGACAGCGAAGTTTCCCCAGACATTCGAACTCGTACTTGCACAGAAGAGATAAAGAGTACATAGTCGCTTTGATTCTACAGGAGTGCCCCTTCATTGTCCACGCCTGCTGAATACCCCTTGAGGGAGCCATATGCGGGGCTACACGCACGCATGCTCTTGCTCTTGCATCGCATCCTGTAACAGTTCTTGTGGTCCGGTCGAACCACTCTAAACTAGCACACCCTCGAGTACATCCCCAGCAATCCAGGCAAATGTCCATCGATCGTTGATGGCACTTGTCTCTTGTTTGCGCAGTTGTGTTTCAATCTATTGCGGGGTTTTATTTTATGGATCTTGACGGATTCGATAAGTGGATCACTTTCATAGATTGAGTCATTGGAAGAGAATATTCCGGAGTCATGAACGACCATGGGGCGTTTATTTACGACGTCAGAGCTAGCGGCAATCGCGGAAAGCGCTTCATACAGCAACCCCCAAAATCCCCTGGCATGCGTAGGTGTGATAAAGTCAGTGTCCAGGGGCTCTATGTTGTTTTCATAGCTACCTGAATATGCTTCTGATAAAACTCCGTATGTTTGAAATTATGCAGTAACCAGGACTGCTCTAAAATGCATTTAGCTAATGTAACAAAAAGAAATCCATAATAAAAATACAAAAGTGCCAAAAGAAATCAGACATATAATAAGCAATACACAATACAATAACTTTTTTGGATAAAAAAGAGATTAGTGACAATCCTGCAGTTACTTCAGCTTTTCCCTTTTGACTAGCTTGCTAGCCGCCAATGATAAATAAACCAGACATACAAAACATTACCTTGAAATAAATAAATAAATAAACCCGGTATTCGCCATCAAACTTTTGTAAACAGAAAAGAAGGAAAAGAACCCAATTTTAGGAAACCTCTATAAAAAGTACTGGAAGGTTAGGTAAGTAGTCAATACGGTAATGCAACAAATAGGGATATAGAGAGAGTAAGAAATTAAAGGGTATAACCAAAAAAGGAGCAAAAGGGTATCAAGAAATAGTAATAAAGAATAAACATTAAACATAAAAAACGTCAAACATCACGCAACCGCCCGTGTATACTTCAATGTAAGACTCAGCTTAACCATGGCCCGATGAACGACGTTGAGTGGTCACATGATCCCGGTCTGTTATCGGCTCTATCGGCCAGAGCTCGGTCGAGATATCGTTGTCCCCATACGCAACATTCCAGGCAGATTTCAAACAGTCTGGAGTTTCCCACGCATGCTCTTCGCTCCTCAACCATAATCTCAACAGATGCCTCTTCTGGTCCCTCGAAGTGCCGTCCGTGAACCCTTCCCGAGCGTGCAGGATGCTCATGTTGTTCCAGAACAGGATATCCCCACGTTTATTATCCAGTGTTAGCGAGTGTTTTTCTGCCGTGAAGTGGAGCGCATCAAGCGCATCGGCTTGGGCGTCTGTCATCGGCGGGATGGTTTTTGAGCGTGGCGACACCTTCGAGCCTGTTAAGATACGCCGTGAGAACGCGAATATCATCTTCCCTGCTTGGTTGAACAGTAGTGGGCGTTGGTAGTACGGTTCTCCGGGCCGCCCAAATCTAAAAAAAAGTATGAAACCTTGTGAGCCCTCTTGCCGCTATGTCTCCCCACATTGACGCCACGTACTTAGAAGAGAGGGAAAACTTACGTATCAAAGATCCAATCAGGAGACTGGAGAGTATCAATATGATCTGGTCTGGATTCAGCCAGGTCATTATAGATGCTCCATGAAGACGTTATTTTGCTCTTTCCGCCCTTTTTAGCTTGGCTGAGGGTATAAAGCGCCAGGATATCCCCGATATCTGTATGGTAAGGCTGAAACAACAATAATAATCAGCATATGCCCTTCCATTACTGGCCTCTCCGAGCCGATAAAACCAAAAGGCACAATTATCTACCTGTTGGACGTTCGAGTACGGTGCTTGGCGGAGGTTATCCGGCGCAACTTCCGAAGTGAGATCAATTAGGTGAACTAAGGTAATCGTTCGTTGTCAGTTTGATGCGATTGACGTGTAGATGGACCAGATAGAGGATTACTACTGGGGAAAGGGTTACTAACGGAGCATGTTGTTGTGTTCATCCTGTCTCCCACGCTTCTCAGCTACATAGCTTGAGAGCCCCACATAAATAAGAACATTGTCCTCGCTGGAGTACTTTTGTGGCTCGAGGCCCCGTAAAACAAAGAACCCTCGCCCGTAGTACAGAGAAGCTCCCAGAGCAATAAGCCTAGGGCCAAGAGTTGGCAGGACAAAGTTTTGTCGACTTATGCATGAGATCGAAATTCCTTTTGCTGTGATAGGTGTGAGCTTCCATTCGTATGCTGCAAGGGCAATTAAAAGGATATGGAAAAAGGCGAATGGAAAAGCGCCGGAAAAGGCAAAAAGTGTTGTTTCAAAAATGAAACTGCAGGGTAAAATTCCAGAGAGAGGATGATAACCAGTCAAGAAAAAACTTACATTTAAAGGCTCTTAATGCCTCCTCGGTCTCTTCTATCTCCAGCGCCGAAAGCTCCACAATATACTCTTCTTCCTTCAATTCATCTCCTTCCCACGCAAGTGGGGATTCCAACTTGGCCGGAAATCCTTCTGGAAGAGTTTTCTTAAGGCCACCATTTCTCAACCGCCGTAGATTTCTATCGCGATAGGACTTAAAACTCGGGATCCACTCGATATCGGGCTGCTGCGGTGCTTGCGCAACCGCATCTCCGGCCGCCGGCTTTTGATCAGCGGCTCTTGGTCGCCTTCTTCGTGCCGGTGTTGCGGGGGGAGTATATGCAGGGTCCAGGTCAGGTGAACGAACTTCGTTGGCATATCGGAGTGGAGCCGGCGGGGCCATTGTAGCCATGGGTTTCGGAGTTATGGTATTTAATATTTGCTTTTTCTGCGCGCTCTGAGACTCTCTCTGACGGCCGTATGTGTATCTTTGCTTTTTCCTCCTTCTTGATCCTAATATTCTGCAAAGTGTGATAAAGAAAATATAATAGAAAAATAAATAAAATAAATATCAAAAATTAAAATGAAGGAACGACGAGAATGAAAACCTTCAACGCAGCGGCGATAGGTCGAGCGCGAATAGTGGGGGTGCTCAGGAGTTATTGGAGTACTCTCCGGCCGGATAGGATTAACCAAAGAGCTGTCGCTGAAACATCCAAATGCCGCTTTGTAACCGAATAGGATGGTAGTAGACCGGGTTACCCAGTAGTGACTTTTCTCTCCCCAGGTGCTTGAGCGCTGGCCGCAACTGAGCACACGCAGAAAGTAGAGTGAACAACGACAAACGTCTTCTCTTCCAACCTATCCAGTATTGAGAAACGAAGATGAGAGTTCCACCTAGCCCTATCTTATAAGGAATATGGTACGGCAGTATTATCCCTGCGAAGAGAATGAAAGAGAAAAAAAAAAGTTCTGCGTGTTAGGGATTATATTAGTACTTGAGTAACTGTTTGTAAGAAAGCAGCTATAGCGCTAGCTAGGCCTGTCTGTCTAGGTAAGACCTGTGGGCATGGGGGTGGAAAGTATAAACAACAGCGCCACCCAATGATGATGATGATGCGGGCAGGAAATAAATATTTGATCCACAACTACCGAGTAATAGATGTACTAATGCAATAATACCATGGTACGTACCTGTTAAATGAGAGTGATTCGTTCACGGATGAGTACGAGAGTAAGATCAAGTAAACGTCGGTGGAACGGTGTAGGAGTAGCAATTAGGTATCGATTCGATATGTAGAGGAACGAAGGCCTGCCGTTTAGTTGGAACAGTCGCGATCGATACTTGTTGCTTTCAAATTCAGACGGATGGGTTCCCGTACGGTATTTCTATTGCCCTCAATCTTCCCACCCCCCCTCCAATGAATAATAGGGGTTTCGACCTAAGGCTTGAATTTCGTACCTGTAATATATATTTTGAGATGGGAGAGGGCCTTCAAGGACCTTCATTGCTGTTAGCGCAAGCCGTGGAAATTCGGCCCCTGCTAATGTTTCATTCCGCGGTGCATGTCACATCGAAGGGTAGCTTGCATTGCATGTAATTTTCCAGAACCCTTCTATTCTCCTCATAGAGCACGTATCCTTAAACGGTTTTTTTCTCTCTAGAGTAGTATTAACTCTTTTTTCTTTCTTTCTTGTCCGGGATTCGGGAATGCTATGATGGCTGCTACTCTTGAGTCCTAGTGATCCCAACATTTGACGTCGGTACGTATCAGGATCAGTTTTATTCACAAAAGTGGTGCCTTGCAGCGAGGGAGTGAGTGACATACCGAGGATCCCATCCCTACTCTGGATATCCCCTTTCAAGCAAGCAGGTCTCTCATAGATTGGTGATCTCAATAGATAATGTATCGCAACAAAATAAAACAAGACAATAAGCAAGCAAGATAGGGAGAATAATACACCTTCATCCTAGCTGAATATTAGAAACAACAGGAACAAAAAGGAAATAAAAGCCCCACAGCATGCCAAAAACAATTAAGTATAAAAATCCCAAACGGAAGAAAAAAATAAAAAACCAAAAAGCCACATTTTCCCCCCTCTTCTTTCTTCCCGTATTTCCAAAGTTGTGGCGGATGAGATGGTTAGTTAGATTCCATTACAGGTAATCGGATCAGTGCATGAGGGCACTAATGTCCATAATAATTTCAGATGAGGTCGCGTTTGTATCGATCCGCATTCCTTGCGGACTGGCCCTCTTCGCAGAAATAACAAGGCCCTCTTGAAATGGAATGGGGAAGCTCGGCAAAACAAAACTCTAGACTAGATTAGTACATTAGCCAATGTATTATCGTGGCGGAAAAAACCAAATCTCTAGCTAGGCATGGCAGACACCGTTTCCTTTTGTTTCTGCTACCTAACCACTTACATATGTAGGTATCGAGTGTTTATGCTCATAAGGTTGCACACCATCATGCTAAAAACGCGGGAGCTGAACTGGGAATTTTGTCAAACAGGTGTTTGAATATACGGACACACAACGGTGCAGGTCTCACCACAATCATAGCCAACAAATTTGAAAAAATATGTATTATATAATTACTTGGTATGTACGTACGTCGAGAATCTCTCGATTGTCTTGATAATCCTACGGGTAGGTATGTAGTACCATTGTGCTTATCATGAGTAAAATAATCATCAATTTTAACCTTTGTGGTGCCGTAGTAGTCACCGTTCATATCTCATGAGCAATAACGTCTTTCCCCTGTCTCCCTTCACCCGCCGTTTACTCTAACGTTTCCCATCCCCCCCCACCCTGGGTGGATGTCCGTGCTTGCGCCCTAGGCTGCTGCGCAGAGTTGATAGACGTTAGGTCACAAACATACGAAAGGGGGTGGTTTGAATGAATAAGAAAGAAAAAAGGGAGGGAAAAAAGGAAAAAAAAAAGGAAAATATGACTTTCATTCACGATGCATCATATCTATGTATCCCCACACAGCAACATCCGCGGCAAGAACCGATAGGTCGGCAGTGGCAGCATAAGCTAGAGTAGGAAGACCTTTAGCCTCACGTCCTTGTCCTCGTCTCCCTACCCCCACCCCCCCTGGCGATTTCAGTGGTATGTAAAATGGTATTGATATAATCACAAGTGTTAGGTTGTTCACCTACAAACACCTCTCTGTACCGAGCCTCGCTTATTGCGTTCTCCAATAAATAAATATATACACAGATCTAAACCCCCGTTTAATACTGTAATGGCAATCCCTATCCTTTTGTTGTCCATTGCTGTAGTTGTTGCTTTTATCTGTGTCACCCAGGTCTCGCAATCCTTTCGTAAACGGATCTCAACGTCTAAACCGGGCCATGGATGGATGTTGCCCGACCTAAAAACCTTATTAGCGAACGAGCTAAAACACCTCATCTGTACCCGTTCTTGTACCTGCAGTTGCCAAAGTAAGTACCTACTAATGTTACGTACATACACGGTACCTTACCTACTAGAGTACCTGCACCTCTAGAGAGTATAGCCGACCTCCCGTGATTGAATTCCATACGAGTTCCTTCCTTCCATCCTATGTATGTAGGTATAATCCTCCCGCGCCCATGTAAGTTGTCACGTCAATCTATTTCGATTTTGAACTAGAGTGCCCCCTGTCCTGGCTCGATTGATAAGATTGGAAAATATACCTACATGTACTTACTCTACATATTTCAAGTATGTTCCTGGGTCCAGCAAATCTGTTCCTTCGAAAATACTCTAAATGGGAAGGAAGCCGTTACTATTCCCTATCTCACTCCCCGCGGCCTATCTGCCGTAGAATATGCATATTCAGATATTCGTTCCACTTATTAGCTCAATGACCATGACTGTTTGACGATGATTGTGTTTGTTGAGTGATCGGTTTTCCCCGGAAAGAGACAGGAGACGTATGTGGATTGACATAATCCACCTCCTTTATCCCCGAGACATTTCATATATTGCCCTGAAATTGTGTCCGGAGCCTCAAGTTACACGCCTGTTCAAAAGACGCCATGCACTCACCTTCACTCATTCGCAACGGCTGATCGTCGGAATGCGTGTTAGCCACGCGTGTCCGACTATACCACTTTGACCTACCTCCCCGCGCCAGGTTACAGGAACCGAGAGACGGGAATCTGTTCACGCCACTGTCATGAGATGGTCCAATTTCATGTTTTTGATGTCTCGCCAACGACCCGGGAACGAGGGAGGAGGTTCTTTTTCGTATTTCTGGATGAATGGATATCCCTGTGGCAGTCGAGTCAACCCTAGTTGGGCCTCATGAAACGCGCGCGCATGAGCGGGGAACACATACATACCTAACTTTTTCTTCAGCCCTGCATCCTTCGGGTATAAGAAAGATCGGAAGCATCAATGCTGGCCGGGCCGGAAAAAAAAGAATGTCATAGACGGGCTGCAGGCTTAGACTTTGTGCTCCCGTCGAGAGAAGGGTTATTGCTTGTAAGAAGACAAGACAGAACACATCCCCTTCACAAATTATCTGGTCCCAAATCTCGTTAAAGTCTCCCCACTCTCATAATCAACTTGATAGTCAACTGCATCCGAAACTGACCAATCTGCAGTATTGATCCTTGCTCATTCAAGAAAACTCCATACTTCAACGATTCCCTCATGTGCGCCGAGTCGCCGCTGACATACAGAGATGGAGTCGGTAGTAGCCGGACTTTGATTAATCCGACCAAATTGCCACCCGGATGGATGCTCTTTTGACATTCACCATGGAACTTCGTGTATTTGTGAGCGAATTTATCAACCACCCTTGTGATAGCAGGATATCTTGTATTTTATTGAAAGACCAAGAGGTGAGGGGAGAGAACATATGCGATACTGGATTCGTATCTGATCATTCTACATAGACCTCAATCGAGTGTAGTTAAATTCGAGGTTGGTCTCCAGAATGTGATCTATATCTGTTTCGATGTTACCCGCAATCAATATCAAACAAAATGATGACTATTCTAGCCTTCTCTTGAGCGAGCTATCGGCGGAATGTTCCGCTATTCCCGTTTTGTCGGCCAAGGGGGAATTCGAAGCGGTGCCACGGAATCATTTAATCGGCCTCTCAACCGCAGGTAAATACACATTCGTGAACCGGGCAGTCACGAAAGATTCTGCGATGAAGCTCCTTTCTTGCGTATCTATTGCTTAATTTGAGGTTTGGAATATCCCATTATGTTTCGTACTTCAACGATTAATGTCGATCTAGCGCTAGCCAGTTGATGTAGGAATCATCCTCACAATACTGTCGAGAGTTGGAAGAAACGGATGAGGCCGGAATGTGCTTTTAAGTTTTTGTAGTCTTTGAAAGACACCTGGAAGAACGAAGGCTGGGTATAGAAGCTAGAATATCCGCAGTGAACCCTTCTCCTTCGATCCGGTATACGTAATGCACTGGGGTGTTTCATCACGATAGAATATCCACAAACGCGAAAATCAGCACTGCATTTTGATGATGTTTCTTAGGGGAGAACAGCATCAGCAGTGCAGAACTACTTAAGTGATATTTACTCAACCGTATGATGTGAGCTACATGTAGCTTATGTATGTAGATCTAAACACACTTTTTCACTATGCAAATTTCCAAGTCTTGCCCTGCAATTGTAACGTTAATTCAACATGTACGTACATTCAGGTACACCGTACATCTTCTGTGATACATTGAACAGAGTTTGTACTCTAGTAACAGTATCAGGAAGCACATTTACAGGTATGTACGCACATGTATCTCGGTTTATCCATGGACGTTATCAGCAGAATTCTTTCCGCGATAAGCTGCATACGACGCCAAGACACCGCGGACCCTGGTTTTGAAACTGCGTCTCGGCTCCTTCCATATGCCAAGCGAGTATTGATATACATACGCGTCATCCAGAATTTTAAATTCCCGGAATACTATGCGATCGATGGAGAACTCAGAGTTACATGTAGATACATGTAGGTACATGTAGGTACCAGATCGCCAGCTATATAGCTATAAACTAAATCAAATCAATAGAACATGAGCTCCCTGATATTATGTGTCGTGACAGAGACTCTGATAAGATGTAGGCACCACTTCCTTTCTCATTTGTCTTCCGGCAATTCATTTAGCCTACATATATATCTAGGGGAATTCAATTCAAAATAATTATATAAGTGAACCTTTGCTCTCATCCGATGTCCGACATAATTATAATCCCAGATCTCAATGTCATAAAGCCAGATACTGGTAGGTGGGAGTTAATATATGAACAATTAACGAACGTAGTACAGAGTCCTCAGGTACTCCTGGTCCCTTTTCGCTCATGCCAGTACGATCTTGCCACATTTCAATATCCTGTGTACTTCATGTTCCTAGGTACGTACTTGTAAGATAAGCCACTGTACTTTGTTTTTCTTTACCCTTGTCAAGCAAAGAACACTCTAGAGCGCTTCTTTGCAGACAGAAATCTGATACGGGGCTATCCGTACCTTCCTCATTCGTAATCATCAATGGACAACTTTCTTTCCTTTTTTCTAGCCTCCTGATAGACATCATATCGCACCACAGACGGGGAGAAGAATGACATATGCCCAGGCTGACCCGCCTACCACAATTTCCAGTGAAGAATCTAGAATCTCAGAACTCATTCACGGACTTGACGGCATCTAACTCACTCATAAAAGAGTTCCGGAAGTTACCCCGTTGACACTTTTTTTTCAAAAGCTTGTCCGAATCTGGAGCACGGTCCAAGTGGTATGGTACTGACTCAACCTGTAACACGATCTGTTAGCATGCATGCAAGGGCCAGTTTTAAATTGGACCGTATATACAGTATGCACTCAGTAATTGTTTCTCGGCTAACAAATGCTTGGTCGCACGCCGATTTTGGATGCCATTATATATGTGTTTTGACAATACGAGACAGTTCCATCCGAGTTTATATTGAGGGCTACATCATGTTTAAGGCGATCAAACAGCGTGGAAAGGACGCTCATGAAACGTTTTGTGATCAATATTCAGTATTGCAATACTGCTCCGATATCTAAGCCAGAACAATTCCCGGTAAACAAGTTCACAACCCATCAGCGCGGTACCAACGCCCCCAGTTCCGTTGAAAGTAATCATATATATAGGTGCCGTAGAGTGCATGTACCTACATACATATATGTTGCAGCCGAGTCGCCCCCGTGCACTAATACTCGAACCTTCAAGCCTTAGAGTTTCTCAATATCGCAATTACGGGCTCACCACCGCTTTTAATTCATCTGGCGGCTTCCTTGATTCGTCATTATAGAATTTGATTATTTTTACTACACTCGCACTCTGGGATGGCTACCTGTACTACATTATTTATTAAAGAAATACTGATCACGGCCGGTACCGTCGCCGTCGAACCCTAGTTCAACGAAAAACACAAGTACAAAGCTTTATATACGCGCCGAAGCACCTACATGTAGTGATCGCAACTACTCTAAAGTACGTATATACATGTATATGCAGGTGCTAATACTGGATGATATAATGTATTCTAGAAAGCCGGTTCTCTGTAAGACCAGTTGGCCTGATTGACGTGCTAGTACTGTTATACTGATCAGATTATATTACTCAAGGGATTTAGATAAGAGATCTGACGATTGATATGATATTTATTGCATCAGGTGGACTGTAGATATATAGAGTCTCACAGCTATATAAGCTTTCCTACATTCACTTGTAGCCATAGCTATACATTTATCTAACTGCTTCATATTTAGACGACATACCGGCCCCTTTCGAAATTTCAGGTACATGTAGTTATACTCTATATGTATTCGTGTATGTATGTATCATTGGATTGTATTCAGAATGAATCTTTATATTTGCGTGTTCGGGTTGATTGCAGCAGTTGAAAAATGTATTTAAGTAGGTAGTACGTCCCGGATCCCCTGTGCGTCGATATATAGCCAATATCTAATTATAACTTCAGAAGTAGTATATATATAGAGAAGCACCTTCAGTTAGGCATATAATCTAGCCTGTGCTACCTGTGAGTATAAACCGCATTGGAGTACTCGAGGGTTATGTTACAGTGCTTACAGTACCAAAAAAGGGAATGTAATAGGAACTGTATCAATACGGAATTGTGTAAATCTTCCGAATTAAATCGGAATCCTAAATATTATAATCTTGTAGTATTCTACTAATTGCGGTACTGGATCCACCCCCTTTTTTTGGTACTGTACATGTAGCTTTCTCTTTTCGCCAACCAGATTTTGGAGTATACGGCGAATTCACATAGGGTTATATTTACACATAATTATGTACGTATATTTGCATCTGATTTGATATTGCATTTAAAATACTAAATACTACGTAAGATTTTAAATTTACTCCGTGCAGATATATAAAGATGACAAACTCAATCCCTCAGAGAGCCAACCACCAGCTCAATAAGTAATCTCCAACCTTATTAATTGTGGGGGCTAGCAATGTTCACCATAAATATACGGCCAATGCTTCCGGGCTGCATATATGCTAGTATCATGCGTTAGCTTGCTCGTGCATACACATCCCGCTATAGAAACCGTTTAATTGATTTAAACCGGGTCTGGATTCCATCTATTACTTGACATCTCCGAACAAAAACGGGCCCGCATATAACTCATGCTGGGCCCAGTTTAGATTTAGAAATGATAGTAGAGCCAGCGTGATATGCACAAGTACTACGCCTAATGAAACAGATGCTTGTATTTTTGGAGTACATATGTACTGCAGCTGTACTGTAGATCTACCGATTGCTCACCATGATGCTGCAGCCAGTCCATAGTGGAGATGGTACAATAGTGATAAAGTGGCGTGATGATGGACGATACCCCTTAGTTTACGCCATGGCTTTGTGCAGCTTCGTTATTGATCCTTGAGATCGATCTCTCAATTGGGTGAAACAAAATCCCACCTTTCGGTACGTTAATTGTGCATGACTGGCCATGGAGAAAAGGCCTTATAAGATTGTTGCCCCGGCCCACGCATGCATTTGGGTTCCGGGTTGACTTGGTTCGGTGGAGCGCTCGATCATGATCAGTACTAGCGAGTTGAATCCCCACTTTAACGAATGCCGGGGAACAAAGTATGGTACCGAAAATATTTCCGGCTGGGTCTAATATAGTTTGCATTCTGTATTCACATTTAATATTTCATTGCATATTGGGCGTTTCTCTTAACAGATCATCTAATCAATCTCAGGCCATCTGATTACAAGTACGTACAGGCGGCTAATTATAAACGTATATAAATCACTCTCTTTTATAATTTAGGGGGGAGCTCAACATTAAGCTGGCACTACATACCTACCTAATACATTTAGTTATGCTATAGCTCCAGTCATGTCGTAACATGATAAGGCGATCTCTAAATATATCACAACACCACCTGGGCCAATATAACTAGGCTTACTCGTAGATGAATATATATATCGTAAACACTTTCTCTAGCCCCATATTGTATTTATTAGTAGATCAATCCTTCCAACACAAAAGAAGTCCGCGGCCGCCGGCTTCTTATCTTTCTGGATCATTTTCCGGCCGCTGATCGTGGATGGACCGGACTACAAATTTGTATCGGATCATGAAGTAACATTTATCCGATGTTTCAAGATCGTTCGGCTTTTCCGTCACAAACTCGTGTCCTACTAAGGGGGTCACCTGTGCCACTGATCTGCTGCGTATGCAGGGACGAGCAATTTATGACAGTAGTGATCACCGATCTTAAAATGTTAACTGAAACGAGACTATGAAAAGTACTCGACAATGTCCGGTCCGTGCTCTCTCTCTCTCTGGGTATCAACCACACGGTGGTTCGGTCCCCGGGGTATATGGAATATTAGACTTCGATCCGCGCCAAGCGCCATACTGTAATTATATATGACGGGTTTTGGGGTATCATACTCAAAATCCACTCTATGCGCTCGGTAGAATACTTCAACCAGACACATAGAGATGTATGATCGAGTCGGGATCATATGCGCGTGTAGTGAGTACTGAGCAATGGATGGTGTAGTACCTATTATAAATACTTACCCGTGTAGCTTATCTATATACATGTAATCTACACTAGAAGTTAGCTCTATATATTTCCTTTGATACTGCTTACTTTAGCTTTCCAATGGATTATAAACGTCTACACGTATGTAAATATGATAGGAGCCGGCTTCCGACCAGTCAAAATCAACAGTGATATTTTTCTTTTTCTTATGTTTCTTCACCCAAACCCTTCCCTTCCATTGTTATTGTCCGGCCGTTAACATACAGGCAGCTTCTTATTAACGTATGTTAACAGCGAGATATTGCGGTGACTTTATCCTGTACCTTGGCATTCCACGGTAGTGCGAACGCTACTTAGAGGAGGGGTACCGAATCATATATAAGGGGGGGGGGGGGGATAAAGGGGCATGCTACATACAGGGCCCGGAAGAACATCTGAATATTGGCCAGTGCTATTTGACAATGCCAAGAGCCACAGCTGAAGCCCGGGCCACTGTCTGAAAACGAAGGAAGGGATGTAGCCGCATTTATAGAAAGGGCACCGTTCCTTCTCTACATGTCTTCAGACAAAATGATGTGTACGGGCCATAAGTGCGGTGCTGTTTCTTTGAACAGTTTCGGCGGTTGAATTCAAATACCTGCATTTGATCTATGCATGGTGTGTGTACTTTGCCAAGTCTTCTACTAAATGAATAATTCAGTCAGTTAGGCTGCCAAGTCTCTCACCGGTAGACGCGAAAGACGAGTGATATCTCGTGAATGTGAGTACGAGTTCTCTTCCCGGCATGCTCAAAGTTAAGTGGCTTTTTAGCCTTACAGGCGAGGAATTACAGCGGTAATATTACAAATATACACATAGAATACGTGTATATCCATACCGTATCTATACTCGTTACTTCTTGACGTTTGTGGACGCGGCTAACGTTGCATACTGTGCAAAATGCCCGATTTTTAGTGTATGCAATATAGTGTAGTGGACATTACAGGTACATACCAAGACGAGCCAATCTGTTCACCTACATGTATAATTTTACCTCACCCATCCCGCAACGTCTCTCTTTAAATAACCAGCAAATCCGTCGTCGAATCAAGCTGGATATATACACTCCGCGTTGAGATACCTTGAGTTGAGATACCACAACTACATGTGCTCCACCAGGTATTAGGCAAACAGAGTGGTCTCGGTACTGAGGTCACCAACGCACACATTCTAGATTGTCATGATACATACATGGTACTTGGCCCGCGTTGTGAATGGGTCGCTCTGGTAAATCATAGGACGAAATAGAAAGTCGAGGAGGCGAACCTAGGGGGTGGGTTTGAATCGTCCCTACTTACCAAAGTGTGTCTCCATAAATCTCAAGGTTTCTTGTCAGGCACAGCTAAAAAGAAAAAAAGAAAAAAGAATTTGGTGGCTCCATACAGGATCATCATACATAATCAATATAGGGTCTTCTATATTTCCATATCAGTGGAGCAATCCTACGCGATGACTGATGGAGGGATAAGACAGTGTTATCCTTATAAATACCTAGTACCTTGGTGGATATATTCTCGCGGTCTTAGACAAGGCGTCCCAAAGAGCTTACTAGGGCCCGGGTTCACAATCTTTATTGCATGCAGGTCTCCTAGAACGACTGCTAGCTGTCTTTCGACCCGTGTTTAACATCATGAGTGCATATTGGCAAAAGGATTCAACCAGAACAACCTCCGTGAAAAATGGGGGTAAAGTAAACACTTTGACCTGGCCAGCCATGGGGACAAGTCCGAAAAGCTGAAAGAGCGGCTCTCTCTAATCAGACATGGCTGACTGACTAACTGACTCATGGGAACGAATGTATGTATGTACTCGGCTCAAAAATAAAAGTTGACCCCTCGGCCCATAAAACGAGACACCTACATACATATTCCTTGGACGGAGACTTAGATACTAATGAAAAAGTCATTCTGGGTCAGCAAACTGAGAAATACATTTCTCGTATTCATCCCTGATCATGGGGTTAAGCTTCACGTGACGGCCAATGACGCACAATGTCTTGGCAAGTCTCGATATCTCCAGCTAGGTATAAGCTAGCTCACCAATCCGAGAATTAATATTAATAACCTCAAGGGAAACGCGATTCTACCCGTATACAGGTCTTCGGGATGTAATCACATACGATCCGAGGCATGGCATTTTTCCAACGTCAGCGCCCTCTGCATGATATGAATCCCGCTTTCTGTGTCTGTTCTGATTCTGCCCTTTAGATATGAAGGGACTTCCTCTGTTGAATTATCCTCCACCGTGCACCAGGCCGCCCATCACAAAAAACCAACACACATCAGTTTGAAGATGTCTACCATTGTGCGACGCCCGGCTGTAGTCAAGTCTCATCTGCCTGATATCGGCCGCTGTTTATATGGGAGTCCTATAGCTAGCATCCAAAGCCCCCGGCATCAGAAAAGGAGTTTCAGTATTGAATCACTCAATGCAACAAAAGGAGGTGTGCACATATCATGTGCAAGTGATTTTCTCCGATCTAATTAGCTGACATCTGCACAGACCGAGAACGGATCCTAATCCTCGGCTCCGGCTGGGGCGGGTTTGGCCTTGCCAATAAGCTCTCACTAAAGGACTACCAACCCCTCATAATCACCCCGCGCACTTACTTTGTATTTACGCCACTTTTGGCCTCAACTGCCGTCGGAACCCTTGAGTTCCGTACTGCGATGGAGTCATCCCGTTCTCGGGATGGCGTCGAGGTGGTGCGTGGGTGGGCGGAGAGCATTGATTTTGCCAAAAAGACGGTTATGGTCGAGGGCGCGCTTGAGAAGCGCCGCTCAAACAATTCTCCTGACGGAGAGGGTCAAGAGGGTGTTTTGGTAGGAGCCGGGAGAGACTCGAGGTTCGAAGTTCCGTTTGACAAAGTTGTGATCAGTGTTGGAGCTTATAGCCAGACATTTGGGGTGCCGGGGGTCAAGGAGCATGCCTTCTTCCTGAAGGATGTTGCGGATGCGAGGAAAATTAGGAAGAGAGTTTTGGAATGTTTGTAGCCGCCCGCATGCTGTGTGGGAAATCGAGCTAATATGTTGCATATCCAGGTTTCGAGGAGGCCTCATTACCAACCTCCTCAGAAGAACGGAAAAAACAGCTCCTCAATTTTGCAGTAATCGGCGGCGGTCGTATGTAAAACCCTCCCCCACCCTCAAGGTTTCACCTCCCTCCCATACTCACAATCGGCGCTCGCCCACCCCACCTTGTAGCAACCGGGGTTGAATTCTCGGCCGAGCTTCATGACCTGGTCACAGACGACCTCTCCCGCCTATATCCCTCCCTCGCCTCATACCCGAAAATCACAATCTACGATGTCGCCCCTCGCATTCTCTCCATGTTTGACGGTAACCTCACCAACTACGCCGAACGGCACTTTCACCGCCAAGGGATCCAGATCAAAACGTCACACCACGTTCTCGCCGTCGAAGACGGCGCCATACTCACAAAGGAAGAAGGCCGCATACCCGTCGGAGGTGTAGTCTGGAACACCGGCTTGGCGCCGAACCCATTCATCGCGCAAGGGCTGAAGGGCAGATTCCGGCTGGCCGCAGAGGATGGTGAATGGGGTGTCGAGAAGGACGAGAAGGCGGGGAGAGTGGTTGTGGATAGCCATCTGCGGGTAAAGGTAAAGCACGAGGAGACGTCGCAGGTCAAGCCGCTGGAAGACGTGTTTGCGATGGGAGACTGCGCGTGGCTGGAGGGGGAGGATCTGCCTGCGACGGCGCAGGTAGCGAACCAGCAGGCGGTGTGGCTGGGGCGGACGCTGAACAAGGCAGCGAAGAAGAATAGGAAGGAGCGCCGCCTGGGGCCGGCGCCGGGGTCCGCGCCAGTTAGAGTGGTGGGCGAGTCGGAGTTCAAGTACAGGAGCCTTGGCGTGATGGCGTATCTTGGGAGCTGGAAGGCAATCACACAGACCGACAAGGGCGACGTTAAAGGGTATCATCTCTGGTCCCGTATGCGTGTGTGCAACTAGATATTGACCGACTAACAACGGGCAGGCGCCTGGCATGGCTGATGTGGAGAACGGCATATTTCACAAAGAGCGTAAGCTGGAGGAACAAGATTCTCATACCTGTATATTGGTGAATTTCTTCCTCTTCCACCATTGCACTTACGCGTGCTGACAATGTCCGTATAGGTTCACAAACTGGATTCTGGGGCGGGACATCAATAGGTTCTAGACGCCATCCTTTCATGTATCGGGGTGTGGGTTCGTTATTCGTTGTATGTATTTATGTATATAGTATAGATTCCCGCAACCTTTCGGTGTAGACTACATGCATTTCAATAAACATCTCTTGTCCATAAACACGTGTATACAGTGGCGCGTAAGAGGTCCGTAGAGATGCCATGATGCTGGTTAATAATGATAACGCAATATCCCCTATATATAGCTAGAGGATCTCCTAGTCGTGCCGAGTGACACCTCATGACCAACCGTGCAAACAGCATATGAAGAGGACTACATATATGTGCATGTACGTACCTACATACTCTGCCCACCGTGCCCGCATGGAGGTGTGTGTCCATCATACTGCGACATGCCCACCGCCACACACACACTGGCTGTACCCACATGTACCCGCACCCCGCCGGCACTGCAGCCACTCTTGGCAGGAACGTCGTGCATGACATAATCCGCAAGCACCAAGACTGTCTTGTCTCTCTCTCGAAAACCATCTCGAAAACCACTCTCGCAATCGCAGACACCCGACAAATGCCGCCCTTACTGACGATGCTCGCCCGCCGCTGCACGGGGGGGCCCGCAGCAGCACCCCGACTGGGCCTGCGTCTGCATCTGTGTCTGCGTCTGCGGAGGCCCTACACCACCGCGCGAGAGGACCTGTATCCCGCCGGCGCGGCAGAGGAGGGCGCATCGACGGCCGACTTCCAGCTCGATTTCAAGAAGGCCTACAAGGCGCGCCACAGGGAGCGCCACCAGCACGAGAGGGAGCCGAACGAGGCCACCGACGGCCCGCAGTCGCCGTGGATCATCACCGCCGGCCTCGAGATCCACGCCCAGCTCAACACGAGCCGGAAGCTGTTCTCTAGTCTGTCTGCCTGTCTGCCTGTGCCTGTCTGCTGTCTGCCTGCAGTACGCTGCTAGCACCAGACAGGACGTGGGGTGTTGATGTGATCGATGGGAATGGCGTACTGACCCGGGTCGCTGCAGATGCCCGCACGACGCACACCGCCCCGCCAAACACTCACATCGCCCCGCTCGACGCAGCCCTCCCGGGCGCCCTCCCCGTCTTCAACCCCGCCGTGCTGCTCCCTGCCCTCCGCGCCGCCGTCGCGCTCAAGTGCGAGGTGCCCGCCGAGTCCCGCTTCGACCGCAAGCACTACTTCTACTGGGACCAGCCCGCCGGCTACCAGCTCACGCAGTTCCACGCGCCGCTGGCCGTCGACGGACACCTCCTCCTCTTCCCGCACGACGGCGTCACCCCTGCGCTCCACGGCACGGCGCTCGGCGAGGACGGCGACTGTGTCCGCATCGACATCCAGCAGATCCAGCTTGAGCAGGACACCGGCAAGACGCTCGCTAGCCCGCCAAACAGCCTGGTCGACCTGAACCGCGTGGGCTCGCCCCTCATCGAGATCATCACCCGCCCGTTCGACTGCCCCGACGCCGCCTTCCCCGCCTTTGTCATGAAAAAGATCCAGAGCGCGCTCAGGGCCGTCGACGCCTGCACGACCGGCATGGAGTGGGGCGGCCTCCGCGCCGACGTCAACGTCAGCGTGCGCCGCCGCCACTGCATGTCCGAGGGGGACACGCCGGCGCCGCCCGCGTACGGCCAGCGCTGCGAGATCAAGAACGTCGCCAGCCTCAAGGCCGTGCAGGAGGCCGTCGAGAGCGAGGCCGCGCGCCAGATCGCGCTGCTGGAGGCCGGCGGCACGGTCGAGGGCGAGACCCGCGGCTGGGACGCCGACCGGGGCGTCACGCGCCGCCTCCGCGGGAAAGAGGGCGAGGTGGACTACAGGTTCATGCCCGACCCCGACCTCCCCCCCGTTCTGGTGAGCGTAGAGCTGCTCGACAAGGTGAAGCAGACGATCCCGCTGCTGCCGGACCAGCTGCTGGCGCAGCTGACGGGCGCGCCGCATCATCTCAAGGAGAAGGACGCAAAGACGCTCATGCTGTGGGACGAGTACCGCGCGTCGGCGAGTGAGCTGGGGGTGGTGTTCTACTACAAGGAGACGGTGCGGCGGCTGCTGGACATGGTGCTCAGGGAGACGTACGCAAAGGCCACGGTCAACATGTGGAACAAGGCGTACCGGGAGACCATGCTGGAGCATGAGCGCAAGAACCTGCTGCACGAAGACTACTTTGGCGCCGTGGTGGGCAACTGGATGGTGCATGAGCTGGGCGGCGGGCTTGCGAAGGAGGGCATTGCGTGGAGGGATAACCCCGTGTCGAGTAAGCAGCTGGCCGAGCTGGTGCTGTTTGTGGTCATGCGGAACATCACTGGTATGCTCCCTCTGCATTCTTTGGGCTGTCGCTCGCCCCTCCCCCTTCTTCTTCTTGTCCCTCGGGGAAGTATACAGCGCAGTTAACTAACACCCCCACAGGCTCAATGGCCAAAAAGCTGCTGACACGCCTCATCACCGCCCCCTCGGCCGACCCACACTTTGTGCGCGCCACCGTGGCCGCCGAGGGCCTGGCGGTCGTGGCCATGCCCGAGAGCCAGATCCTCGACGTTGCGGAGGACGTCATGCTCGCGGAGCCCGGGGTGCTCGAGGAGCTGCGCGGCGGGAAGGCGCTCCGGAAGCGCCAGAGGAGGCTCAAGAGCTGGTTTGTGGGCAAGATTATGGCGCGGTTGCAGGGCAGGGTGGAGCCCGGGGCGGCGGCGGAGGCGGTGGAGAGGGTGCTGATGGAGGGGAAGTGGGTGAAGGGGGAGAAGGCGAGGGAGGTGTGAGGTGGGAGGTGTGAGAGGTGGGAAGGGAGGGGGGTCATGGGGTGTCACTCGGGGCGGGGAGTAAGGGCTTTTTTTGTAGATATTGATGGTTTTAGGACGGTTAGGTGCATATCGACTGGTACTGTCTGGGACTGATATTGTAGTGTATATATGTAGTTGTCTGTCCGCGACCTTTGCCTCTCGACTCTATCCATGGGCACCACAGGTGATACCATGCACAGCATCTACTGACATCCCACCCACCTGCTCCACTACCGTCCACCGTCCACCCACCACCCACCAACCACCCAACTCAGAGCCTACCAAACCCGAGCACAACAAAAACAACCAAACCCTAACCCACCCCGCTCCACACTAAGGATCCGCGCCGCCCCCGCACAAACTCTAACTCGAGTCTTAACCTTAACCCACGCCGCCCCCGCCCCCCGCCCCCCCGGACCATCACCCCCCCCAGACCAGATATCGCCTACCTTACACCCCACGCTCAACCTCCCTACGCTGCACTCCCACCCAAAACACGCGGTCGCACGTAATTTCGCAAAGGACCGCCAAGCACCGTGGCTTGCCAAGACGGCGTGTGTATTGGTATGTATGTGTGTGTGTATTTACAGTAGAGTAGGCGGAGGGATGGGGGCAGAGGGGGGTGCTATGACGTGCTTTGATGCGGCCCGGGGATTGGAGATTGGGGGGTTGGCGGCGTAATTTGGGGGGGCTGGGATGGACTTGCTCTTGGGAGTGGGTAGGCTGGTGCATGGCATCTCACTCGGTGCTCACGTATGTACCGCCAGGATTGTACTGGGGATTAATCTCTCCATAACGGTTGGCTGGCTGGCTGGCTGGTGTCGGTCAGCCCCGGGGGTGGGTAGGTACGTACATGACAGGTAGCCAGTTTTTTGAGTTTTGGCAACGCTGTGTCATGGATGGAGGAGGTGGAGGAGGTGGTGGTGGGGTTGGCGCGAGGAGAGAGCGAGTGAGTCATGGTGCGTGATACGCGGCGGGCGTGTAGCGAATACACACATGTAGATACATATAGAGTAGCTGTAGTACCACTGTGGACAGCACTCTACTCGTGACACGTAGCTTTGCAGTGGCAGCAGCGGCAGTGGTCGTGGGTGCTATGCTTTTATTTCTACTCTATTATGTGTATATATATTCCTATTTTACATGCCGCCCTCCAAAGGGGGGAAATTTCGAAGTGTGCTCCTGCAGCTACATGTATATCCGAAACGCCAGGTCGAAGAGGAAAAGAGAGAAAAGAAAAAAAAAACAAGAAACACCACTCAAAGAAAAAGAATCCCTCCCCTACTAATATATATCTATATATATGACAGCCTAAAGAATTACGCCTAGGAGCCAGCTGTGGAGTCCAGGCTCAAAATATCGTCTATATTATTTAAAAAACTTGCCTAGATCCTACATACATTTATAAACCACTCCGCACCCTCCCCCCATCCTCCCCCCTCCGCTGCTTCCCTCTGCAGCTAGCAGCTCTACATCGCCCCCGCTACAACAGCCCCCAACACCGCCGCCGCGACAAGACTCCCCATGCCTACTACGCTCCTGCTGGAGGCGGCCGCGCCCGTAGCATCGACGCTGCTGCCGCCACCCTTGACTTTGATGGTCATGTTGTAGTTCATGCCGCTTTCGGGGTTTGTGCAGCTGGAGTTGTAGCAGGGGGTGTCCATGCCGAGGTGGGCACCGGCGGTTTGGGTGGGTTGTGTGTAGACGAAGGTGTGTGAGGGTGTGGATGTTGTTGATGCTGTTGAGCTGTAACTGGAGAAGGAAGAGGAAGAGGAGGCGGAGGAGGAGGAGGAAGGGGAGGAGGAGGAAGGGGAGGAGGAGGAAGAGGAGGAGGAGGAGGAGGAGGAGGAGGAGGAGGAGCTGGTGGAGCTGGAGGACTGTGTGGCGGAGGAGGAAGGTGAGGATGTCGGTGAGGGCGAGGCCGAGGCGGTGGTGGAGGGTGATGTTGAAACGGTGCTGGAGCTGAGCGGGTACGGGATTGTTGTGAACGACGAGGATGCCGCGGCAGTGGAGCTCGAGTATGGCACGTAGGGCGACACGAAGTTGAATGTCCTTGTGGTCGTGGTAGAGCTAGAGCTAGAGCTAGAGCTAGAGCTCGGCACCGGCGCAGTCACGGGGGCCGGGGTGGAACTAGTAGTGATCGGCGCCGGCGTTGTCCCGCTACTATTAGAACTACTAGCGATTATAGTAGGCACAATAGTAGGGATGGTTATAGGAATAGTAAGAGTAGGCAACAACGACGACACCACCGACCCAATCACCGTCTCGACACTGCCCAGCGCCGTCGAAACCACGCCGCCGACTGCACTGCCCAGCGCCGTCGAAACCACACCGTCGACCGCACTGCTAAGCCCGGTACCGTAAATTATTGTCACCACAGCCGTGGGGTCCGCCAGTACGCTCGTGGCCCCCCCCACAACTCCTACAACGTTACTGACAACAGCATCACTGGGCGGAAGGCCTACAGGAACTACAGCGTCATTTGGTGGCCCGTCTACGAGAACATTGACTCCCAGGGGGTCTGCCCCGTCTTTGAGAAATGGGATCGCGCGGCGGTGGGCATGTCGCCTGTGGTGTCGCCCATGCACGGCTGATAGAGCTCCGAGGAGGGGAAGAAGATGGATGATCTGCATTTTTATTTATTTATTCTTTTATTGGTCAATCTACTGAGGTGTTGCTTCGTTTGGCGTGTTTAATTCCAATTGGCGGGGTTTTCCTCGGAGGCAATGGGCTGTTGTTATGAACTCGGCATCAATGGTATGTGTGTAAAAATATATGTCGAGACTCCAGGCCCGTATTGGTATGTAGGGGGAAAAAAAAATCGAATCCTGAAAATCATATCAGTCAATAACCCAAAAGCCCCCTCGAAGGGTTTTAGACATATTTTGTTAGGGGGCAATAATGAGGGACCATACTGCACTCAACACAAGACAAGACAGGCAAACAAAAAAAGAATGGACACAGAATCAGAATCTGTACGTAACGAACGTAAGTAGCGTAGAAGCCCAAAGCTGCAGCTGGGGAAGAGGAAGAGAAGGAAGGGAAGAGAGAGAGGAAGAGGGGGGTGAAGAAGAAAGAAAAGACCCGCCAAAGAAACGAAAAAGCAAATCTACACACGAACCACCACCGGCCAGTTAGGTACCTAGCCTGCCATGCAAGGTGGAAGTTGTTTAATCACAATCACACGATGGTCCGCTGTCGCTGTCCACTCAATGCATGACCCGACACAACGGTCGCTGCAGGGGTAAGGCAAGTTACACCCGGGTAGGTGGGTTGTCATTAGTTGGAAGGAGCGAGAGTTGTGATTGCAACGCCCTGGGTGGCCGTGGGTTATATGAAGGTTTATTAAGACAAGGGTGCACTGACAAAGTAATTGTAAGCCCAATACGAGGACCGTGGCTAAATATCAGAGTCTGGGGATTCAGACGGAGCTTCTACTCGTGGATGGGAGATTTTACAATCTCGGTGGAGCTAAATTATGAGAATCTGAGGTTCGCCTCTGGGTTTTTCTTTTGAGATTCAATTTCTGCCTTCTTCTCCTTTGACCAATGAATACTTGAGATTGTGATATTGTTCCGTTTTAAGGATTACTCTGTAGTGGAAATTCCGCTGGTAGGAAGTCCGAACCTTAGGAGTAATGCTGCATGCAGTGGTGTGCTTAGCACTTACGTACAGCCTGTAGCACATGTAGTCAGAGTAACCTACGTCTCGAGAGTACCGACTGCATGTACCTGCATGTAGGAACATTGTATATTACGTATAGAGTACACGGATGTAGAATGTATGCAGTACCACTAGAAGAACAGAAGTCAGTGGAGCGGTGAATGTGCCGACGACCACTCTACCACCGGTAACATGATCGAAGGCTTCAATTCACCGGCACTCGTGAGAGAGTCTTCGGTTTTCGCCGGTGGCGCTCGGTCTATCTCCGGTAAAGTTTACTGCGCCGTTATTGGGGGAGGTGGACTGGAGTTTGGAGGTACTCACTTCTTTCTCTGTCTTTACTATATTCTTAGAAAACACTGATGGATAGCTAAGCTAGCATCAAAATTATCAGGATGGTAACTTCAATCATGAAATATCCATAAGAGCTGAACAGATAAGCCGCAACAACAGCTCTACAGCGGATGTATGAGTATATACTACGGAGCCGAAACATGACCACGCGGTAAATGAGGAGAAGACGCTACGAAACAATCTCAAACGGCGTGATTTTCTAGAAGAGAGGCTCGGTAAATTTTGCTGTATTATCAGTTATATTAAAGGCACTCAAAAACCTACATATATAGCAAGTATATCTACTGAGCAAAGTAAGATACAAGATCTAGAGTCAAACACAAAACCAGTGTCTCCTCGATCTCAATAACAACCTTCCCTTTACTGCAGCTGGCAGATGTTTATTCTTTTGAATGAACCCTGTACGATGCGACCAGCTAGGATCTAGGAGGCTGCTTCTTTGGCTGAATGGCAATCAGTTACAAGGTTCAAAAAGCTTGGAAGGTGAGCCTATTTAATAACAATATAGGCCTTAAGATTCCGCATCATCTATCTATTTTCCTGTCTTAACTCATTCTTATCTATCCTCCTTCCTTCCTTCGTTCTTTCCTTCCTACCTTCAGGTATGGAGTCCGATTTCCAATTGACTGATTACTCACCTCCACTTCTCAACTCCGAATGTTCACATGTTCCGAGTGAGCGGACTGCACAGACATCAGGCGAACCTTCCGTGGTTGTTCCGGGTAGATTACTTCCCTTGGGACCTCGCTAACATGCAACCAAAATCCTCACGGAATTCGAACATACGGCATATGCACAGCCTCAGAGTAACATACGAGGTAACCTTATTGTCGCCTGGGTAGTTTATCCGCGGCCCTATCCTTCTCGCGCGACTAGTGTTCATTGAAATTTACACCTGGGCAGCTGAACTATCAGCATATACATATATGCAGCTGCAGTGTCTTGGTGCTAGTGATATAGCGGTCACGGATGATAATGCTATCCGTGGAGAGAATACCTATTGTTGAGGATGGCGGATGGGCAGGAAGCCCTGGGGTGTTTAAAGCTTGCCTACCTACTCGTTCTGGCACATATGCAATTAGATACTACTTGGCGCGCGCGGTGAGTGAAATGTGAAGATATATAGTACTCATTAGAGTAGAGTACATTGATATTAAGTTTTAGTCTCATAGACCACCCAATAAAGTACAATATTTAAGCAGCGTAACATACATGTATGGTCGGATAGAGTAAAGTCGAAAAACTGAAGTCTGGAGAGGAAAGCGTGAGGTGAGTTTCCCAGCTCGTATGTACGGTATTTTCTGCTTACGCCATATGGTCATATCACTAATTATCCTAGCGCAATCAATATCCAAAACGAAACGAAGGGGTAAGGCATTAAGAAGGTTCCTGGCCAATGATTGGCTATGTAGTTTGCTACCCGCTAAAACAGTGGCTGCATGGAATCTAATCAGGCAACAGATTGATATATGTACGCGCCAAGTTGGTCTGCAGTAGAATACAACATACCTCAGTCGAAGTTTGCTGTTTAGCGCTTTTGTTATAACGTCGTCCGTTCGACCGGTATGGGGGGGGGGCCCGCAATATGTATCAAAAAGCAAAGGGCGAAGAGTCAAGATAAATCGGGCTACGTTTCGCTCGCGCCTAAGAATAGCATATTGAGATTTCTTGCAAGGTTGGGCATTGTCTTTAAGCACGAAGCTTGGGCAAAAGTTATGTGGGCAAAGATGTTTATATCTTCCTATTACATATTTATTTTGTAGGAATTATAGATGTCAAGCCTTTGAGCCGTTCATTGTTGCCGTTGCTGTTAGCTCACTAATCGTATGAAACTCCTGGACTTAGTATTGGGGTTCTTCCAGTTTATCGAACTACTGTATCATCCGATTTTCACAAACCTTTATATTAGGAAATAGACATTAGGGGAACTAGTATATAGTACTAGATCGAAGGAGTTTATCCTCGAGGTTTTCAACTACACATGAGGAGCTTTATAGTTTATTCTTGAAGAAGTGTGGGTATTTACGTATGAACAAGTTGCCTAAGACACCGCCATAGAAAGCTGTAGAGATGTAAGGCGGAACTGTGCATGTGGACATATACACGTGATTGGGTTTTGAATTTTTGGGGAGTTGTGGGGAGAAAAGCAATAATAAAGAATGTCTATGTAAATGGTGTACTTTACCATATGACTACATGTAAACATTAATATATATTTCTGGTTATACGCTTGATTCATTCATCGCAGCTATACAAAGTTGTGTTTCTGTTCTTTTGTTTGTTTGTTTTAATTGTGTTTCTGTTCTTCCTGCCCAGGTGTAAAGAAATATTCACCGAAGGAGTAGTATGGGATGAACAAAGAGAAATAGCTATAACTCCACAACCAATTAATATCTCAACATATCTCATTCAACTTACCATCAACAATTTTGTACAGGTCCCTTATCTCTTCTATCCACTCATCGATATAACCCCACTCTCCTCCGCCATCAGGACTACCGCACTGTAGCTTTCTTTGCAGTTTCGCCTTTAGCTTGTCGACACATGTGCTTGTAGTTTTGAGATCTTGGTGGATGGCTTCAAATCGAGCTTTCAGCGATTTACAGATGGCAGAGATGTAGGTGAAGGCTATTCGAGAACTTTCACTATCGTCCTCTTCTATTTCTGAAGAGGAGACTGAAGGTGTTCTCGACCGGCCTGATACTGAGTGAGCAGGCGTAGATG
Source organism: Morchella conica (assembly GCA_008079325.1). Taxonomy (NCBI): domain Eukaryota; kingdom Fungi; phylum Ascomycota; class Pezizomycetes; order Pezizales; family Morchellaceae; genus Morchella; species Morchella conica. Next base: position 103,693 of record VOVZ01000006.1, on the reverse strand, counting down.
TTGGCGTGTGAGTTCGAATGAAAATCGAAAGGACTGAGAGGCCCTCTTTAACACTTCCAAGAGAGTTTTCGAGCTTGCATAGTTTGAGATGAAGATCTGCAATTTTCGTAGACGGCATCGATGAAGTTTCAGTTATTGATTGGTTGGTATATCTTGATGGCTATGATGGGGATTGTGGAGGAGAAGTTTAATCAAGGAAGTGAATCCCACGGGGGTGTCAACATACATTTAGTGTAGAAACGAGGCTCAATCAATTTGGTCGCTATACGTTAGCGGCAACAATAATTAGTTCAGGATGGTGATAGGTGTGGGTAGTGGATTTCAGCACAACGGTAACGATTTATTTAGGTCTAAGGGTATTCTAAGGAAGGTACATGTAACATAGTTCTCCATTGATCATGAAGATACGCATGCAATCAACAAGGAATCACTGAACCTATGAATGGATGGCCCTTGACGTGTATAAGGAATATTATAAAATCACGATGCAGTGTATCCTGGCGCATGGCGTTTGCTCACATATATACAGTGGAGTCTCGATAGTAGCATTCTCGATAAGAGCATATCCTCGATTGTAGCATATAGTTGGGCAATCCCAAACGAGTCGGTACGGGCAAAGTTGTTCTCGATATAAGCATATTCTCGATAGTGGCACACGAAAATCCGTTCCCGACCATATGCTACAATCGAGACTCCACTGTACATACATACACACCGGAAAAATAATCTTTTTTGATTGGAACTGAGACCCTCTATATTTCTCACAATAACAGCTTTGATTTACTAACATAAATCACAGAGTATCGCTCATCATTCTTAAGCGTACTCAAATGAGTAGGACAAGATCACTCCCTGGTATTGTGGGTTACTGTGGGTAGATGAACATGGAAATGGTAATCATACAAACCATCTAACAACAAAATTTCGAAGTCGCACTTTTGGAGTGATATTTAGCGGTAAGTACCACCACTACCGACGAATCCATCTACATTTGCTTTATATTCTTGTGGTTGTAGAGAAATAAGTGTCTAAATTTGCACTCTCATACAGATTTTGGCTTCAACCTCAATGTTCGCTTACGTATGGAACCCACGATACCTCTATTCTTCTCAGGAGAACCTATACATACTTATTGCTCATCGCAAATCACCCCGTAAAGAAAGTACAAGCCACATAATTTGAGAATTGGGCTAATTATATAACTTGCACTTGGTAGGAAGAAATAAAGAATAAGGAACCCGAGTTCTTGGACTTGAGTTATTGTATTTCTATGCTGTTTTGTATTGTTTCTGGAGCTATAATTCGTCACCAGATTAACAGGAACAGATGATAAGAATTCACTCCACAAAATTCAATGCCAACAATCGATGAGATGGGCACGCCGGAACGGATGCTTCTCCTCCATAGCTGCAGGTTTCCTGCTCGCACAGGATCATATCTTCTGTGTAGTGGAGCAAATCCTACAGGATGATAGGCAGAACTGGATAACTACGCTTCCTGAGGCTGCACGCTGCTGCTCATGACCTTCTGTCTCAGGACTGTCGGCCATAACAAAATCTATCAGTAATCAATCCCTTCATTATGTCCATGCAATAAGTACGTACCATCTTCAACGATCCGTACGTTCTGGCTTTTTTGTGACACAATCTTTTCCAGATCAGTCAGGTTTTTCGTCAAATTTTCCACCTTGCCGTTGTAAAACTTTTCGGCATCGGCAGCAGATTTTTCAACGTAGTATCCAGTACCAATATCGACGAGAACATTCTCAGTATCTGCTAATGTTCCCGGGACGTAGAGGGAGTTTGTGAGTGGTACAAGAATCGTTTTGCCTATCCTGTTAGTATCAAGATCCCAACTACCCCCGGAGGGCGAAATGGACAAACCAGGTCTTAGGCCGGTCTTGACGGTGTTGATGCATTCCTTGAATTTATTCTGAGCTTGCCTGAGCTTTTGGAATGACTGGGTAAGGTGTTCTAGCTCTTCATCGAGCTGTTTTTTGACGGCAGAAAGGTTGTCGACGGACAAGGTGTTTAAGTCGACTATGTCATTAAGGATCGATTAGTATATTTGCATTGGGTTTTAAAGGGAGATAATGGTAGAGAAGAGCGCGTACTCTGCTGCGACTGAGGCCCTTTTGATTCTTTGGATGCCATTGCGATGAGGGGTTGTTCGCTTTCGCTATTTCACCCACCACTGGCAATTGGTGAGACAGTGGGGCTTGCTGTCTGGAGGCCGGGTAATAATGCATGTATTTAATGCCATGACGAGGGTTAGGGTTTTAAAGTGGCTTTTATTGACTCGGGCTAACTCAAGACAACATTCGCTGTTGACTCTTTATAAAATATCAGTCGATTTCAGGTATTTGTCCGCTCGTGGTTCTATGGGTTCAAGGCACCATATTTAAATTAAATACTGCGAAAGGCCCCGATAAGGATAAGGAGAGAGGTAATTTCGAGTGATATCTCGTGTAGGGGCGATAGCCAACCACGTGGTTCATGATGCAAGCTAAAGTCACGTTACGTTAATTAGGCAGCGCGTCTTCTTCCTTACAACCCCTCACCTCTTCCACCATACAGTTTTGTCGACCTACACATGTCAAGTCTGAAGTTTGTACTAAGTGCTTCTGCTGCACAGAGAGTCCATGACATTCTGTCATGCTTGTCAAAATTCTCTGAATACGTCTGCCTTGAGGCTCGACGCAACCACTTCACACTTTCAGCTCTGAACTCAACAAAATCAGCTTATGGCGGTATTTCTTTGTCAAGTGGAGAGTTTTTTGAGTCTTACAGTTTTGAGGCCACAGGGAGTATTGTGTCGGCTGAGCCCCCAAGATTTACCTGCCGGCTCTATTCTAAGGTTGCTCATTGCCTGGGTTCCAAGTAAAACGAAGGAAGATACTAATGCGAGCAGTCCTAGGCATTACTTGCTGCGTTCAGGCAGCGTTATTCCGATTCAAAAGGTAGCTCAGCTATAGACAGATGTGAAGTCAGCTTTGAAGATGATCCCTCACGACCAGAATGCCGGATACTCGTTCAGCTCGTATGCGGGCATGGCGTGTTAAAAACCCATAAACTTACTTATGAAGAAGTGGAGGTGATGGCACCTGTGTTTGACAAGGGGCAAGCGCCCAACCGGTGGACTGTGCAGGCTAGGCTTATGAAGGAATACATGGAGCATTTCGGGCATAAGGCAGAGGGATTAGATATTACGAGTAATAATGGAAGGGCGGTATTCACTAGCTTTACCGAAAAGGTTACGGATGGGAAAGGTAATGTACCCAACAAACACAAAACGAACATTTTTGGGCTGATAGAGTTAGAGATTTTGAAACTTCCCATGCATACAAGTATTGCACTAGATACATCTGGTTTTGACGATTGGTCAGCCGAGGATAAAGTGAATGTAGCGATCAGTTTGAAAGATATGAAGGTTAATATACGAAGTCCAGAAAAACAGGGCTAATGGTAAACACTAATAAATTTTCTAGGCGATAATAATGCACGCAGCATCGCTAAACACAACCATATCAACTTTTTACAGCGAAGCTGGCCGCCCATTTCAAGTCACTTATGATCATGAAGGGATGAAATGTCAATTCACCCTGATGACTATGACTCAAGTCAGCAACTCCCAAAAATTTGCAGCCATTACACGAGTAGATAACCGCCCTACGCCTGGTACCGCCCCCAGATCGTCTGCCCCCTTGTTTCGAGCTGCTTTCGGTACCACAGGTTCCCAACGTGATTCTTCTACTCAAAGCCAGCAAACACTTCACGGAGATTACGGGGAGTCCTATAGATCTCAGGCACAACCTGTTCGGACTCAGCTCCAGGCAAACGCATCGAGACAGCCCATACCACGTCAGCCATCACCACAAGCCATCTCTCAGGTTCTCCCAAGCCAACATATGCCACAGGGATTATTCTTACCTTACGATACCGACAACGAAGATAGCGATGATGATGATCTAGGAAAGGGCCTTGAAGAATGGGAACCAAGACTGCGATGGGATTCAGGCTGTAGTGATAGTGCCATGCCGAGCATCTCAGTTGTGAGAGATCAAATTGCGCCAGGCATCAGAATAGACGAAAGAGGAGACAAAGAGAGTGAAAAAGAGGAGGAGGAGCAGGAAGAAGATGATGATATGAGCGCAATGGTAGGACCAACTCAACAAGTTTCGCAGGTATGATAGCACTTTTCCTTACTATTTTCTTCTTTAATTTGTCCAAAATTTGCTGACTTGTAAAGGCGAGGGGACTTTTCGATTTCCAAAAAAGTTAAACCTTACTGAATTGTTATCTAGCGTCGATAGGACATAATTATTTTCTGTTTTTGAAGGAATTAATAACATTAGATTTATGAGAGATATCATTTTTGCTACTTGCTCTAAATACATGTAGCTATCCATCATACCTCCACTGATGAGCTCTCATAACGAAGTCCCATCCTTCCGTGGTAGTTAAGGTAGCTCCGATTTCCCATCCATTCTTCTCCATAGCTGTGAGTCTGTCTATATCTTCCTGAAGAATCTCGATCCTACGTTCAATCCTTTTCAGCCAATCACACAATATCCCGAGCTCATCTTCTGTGTCCATATTGAATTGCGCACACCCGCGGGTGGCATTCCCAAGCTCGAGTTTCAGAGATTCTATTTGATTGGTTATAGGGTTGAGTGATTTCTGGGCCATTAACATTAAATTCTGAGCGTTGATAGACATTTTGCTGGTGAGAATGATCCGACGACGAATAGGAGTGCTGTCTCCACCAACTAGGCGGTCTTCTCCTACAAACAAGGTATCGGTATCGGAAATAATGATATAGTGCCCTGGACGTGAAGGTAGAGGGGAGGAGATGACCCGCTGCTTTCCGATCACAAAAAAGCTATATTTTTCCAGTCTATGTTTGAATGATCGAGTTGTTTTATCTAATTTCTGGATATGGTTATCAAGCTGCGCTAGATTAAGGTAATTGCAATCTCGAGGTAGATCATTCGAAATCATTTTGAAAGGTGCTGGGTGCGTATTGTGTCTTAGAGGGAGTGAGTAATGTGTATGGAAGGGTACTTGAGAGGAGTAGGATGATAGAGCTCCGGGGATGGATGGGTATGAAATGGGGATGGGGGCAAAAGGTATAATTGATGGGGTTTGTGATGGAAGTTCTCAGGCAGTGATGAGCTACATGTAGTGATACGAGCCAGAGGGTGCGAATGAACAATCATGTACGCGCCAATAAACAATATAACGGAGTACATGTATTTACTTGGGGTGAAATTAAGTACTGCACCAATTGCGCTGGCAACCGTTCAACTCTACTAAACCCGAGAGCTATAAAGGCTACAACAGATCGATATTATCAAGTATAATAAAGTCATATTTATTTTTACACTTAAAGTAATTAACTACTGCTTTAGGATGTAATTAATGAGTTAAACAAAAAAAAAAAAACTAAAAAACTACTGCTTTAGGGCCCGTTTAGCTGCAAGGTGTAACGGGGTTCTGTTCTCGCTGATTTTGTGGGGGAAGGCAAAACTCCGTTTGAAAAAAGAAAAACTCTTTTTAGTGCAAAAGGTTTGTGTTAGATAAACCAATTTTGCGACTCTATTTTAATTATCATGGTTATCGTGGTGGTTAGTGGGCCTAAGGAGATGGTGAGGTCACTGGTACGATATTGCTATCACGAGAGACAATACCCCAAGTAGGGTTTAGGAATTATTATTGGAGTAATATATCATATAATCACAAACTTTCATTAATGTTAAGAAGGAGCTCACCAGTCTACGTCCCAATCAAAATGTCGACAATCATCACGATAAACCTATGAGTCAAGACATCTAGATCTCCGAGAATTTACCTGCCATCCTCTATAAAAATCCGGAAATGCAAGTGCCAACGACAAGGATAATTTGTATGGGGTTAAGCCAATTCTCCATACGGCGTACTGCCAAAACTCGAGAAATTGGCTATTCATGCAAGATCAAAATTACTACTAATGGTCACTTCTGAGACTGATCTATAGCCTTCAACCAATCGTTAAAGAGATAATCCCTGGCCGGAGATAGCCAATTTATCGAGTTTTGGCGGTATCCTGTCTCCGTCACTTGTATTTTCAGGTACTTATGGAGGATAGCGGATATGCACTGTAAAGGCTCGATTTTTGCAGGGGACAGCTTATTGGTCGAGAGTGGGAACGCTGGCCTATAGCAACTACCGGTCCCATGAATTGAAGAAGTAGAGGAGGTCGAAGACCCCCATTGAAGTCCCCAAAGTCTAGAGAGGAGGTGGGTGTGGCTGAAGGCCCCATTGAAGCTCGCCACATAATTGAGGTGAAATTCCTAGGAATACATGTATACCTATGCAAACCGCAGGTGCCGGAAAGCGATGCAACAAATTTGACCTAACAACGCGGAAAGGTACTCAGAATTTCATAACATAATGCTTGGACAGGATGGATATTTTAGCTATACACATGTCTCTAGGATAGAGTCTGCATTTTTTCAGATCACTGATTCGGGGTTTTTTTCCTGGAAAAGAACAACTTGTGACAAGGGACAGTAATAAAAGGAGAGGCAATTGCGATTTATATTAACTCTTCCCATAAATATCATCCCTAGCTTCTAAGTTACTATATATTTGCTCCACATTTTGTTAGCTAGTTTGGTTGTTGAGAAATATGGACTATTCGGTCGTTGCATCACTTTCCGGCACCCCCGGGTACATAAGTATTGTACCACTACGGAATTGTGAACCAAAACTTCGGGATCCTAACTACTATACCGTAGCAATACCGCAATTTTCAATGCCGCACTCCTACGGTATTTTACCAGATGGCACTGGGTCTGCCCGCTTTTTTGATATACGTACAAACTGTTGTCATTAGGAGGGGTCAATGGTGTAGTCATAGAATATCACTCTTTTGTGGACCCTGGATGTGTTTACTATGCCGTACGTACGAGCTTACTCATGGCTCTTGCTGGGTGTATGTCAGGCTCAAATTATTTCAAAGACAGAGAATAGGTTTGACCGCGATTATCTATCGTCAGGTTATACGTAGCTAGCTGCATTCGAAGGCGCATGAGTTTGGAATGGAAACCTTTGATCAAGAAAGTTATAGGTTCTGTGTACCTCTTTGGTCTCATCTCATTAATATATTGAGTGGCGCTGCGTGTAATTGGAATTGGAATTATTGGAAATTATCAATTAATCAATTCCGCTAGACCATAGGGTGACGTAGGGGCATAATAGTGGTGGCATGCTGTATGTAGTCATTGGATTTTGTTGTGTGGTGGTTTGGTCCACCAAAGGACACCAAAAATTGGTCCCTCGACCCCTCCTGGCAGGCAAATAGAGAAATAAGCTGCAAGGCGGCTTGCCTGTATATTGGGCTGACAAAAAGAAAGGATCTTCGCTGCAACCGGTTTCTGTACCAATCATACTCAAATTTTCGGGTGAGGGGGGTGTTTGGGTGGCTAGGGAAGTCGTCTAATTATATAAGGCTCAACGATATGCAGAAAACTGCCAGCCTCTGAATCATATGTAACAACAAGGGCCCCGAACCATGTGGCAGTTCGCTGGGATTGCATACGAGAGACTGGTGGTGCATGATGCTGGATCAATGGTCTGCGGTTGATGATTGGTTGTGCCGACACTACGTGGTGTGGTGTGCTGGTGGCCGACTGAGAAGCTGTGGTGGGTTGGTGTGTAAACTTTGGCGTTTGCAGCCAATCAATCAATCAATAAATATTTGGAGATTACCTTACCCAGTCTGGATTCTTACCATATAGGCAATTAAGATGCGACATTCATTAGATCCACTAGCTTTTAGAAATTATTAGCTCTACCAAAACAAAAGGTAAAATTAATCCGGCCCTGTCATGTTGTAGAGAGGAAGCAGAACTATCACATAACAGAGAGAAAACAATTTAGGGTGTGGTTGGTGGAAAGATATTAGCGGTTGAAGTTGACCCTCGAAACCACCCCGGTTACAGGTGTCCGCCGCCTTATTTCTGATATTTTACTATCAGATCTGTTTATTTAAATGTGATACCGTAATATTGCGGCAGGGATATAAGCCAACTAGAGGCAGTATTTAGTATGCGCAGCATAAATAAGAGCTTCTTCCCCCGAGCCTACAACCAACATCATAGCCCTCATCATCAGTATAAATTCTTCGTGCCCGGGTCGTCTCATAACTTTGATTTACTACAAAATTCCCAGACCTTCATGAATCCAGCAATTGGGCGCATTGCCTAGCATCTCTTCAGTTGAAACTATCAGCCAATCATACATCGTACTAAAGAAGCCTTACAATCGTCGTTACAGCAAGCTGTCGGACGGAACTATCTCAATCTTTAAGTAAATTTCGAATAGCTATTCGCGGTTCACCCCCCGTAAGATTAGGGCCTTAATCTTGCAAAACGTATCAATCGTTACAATTATCTGAACGCCTGCTCTCAAGCCACATACCCTCAGACCGCCTTGGGGCATCAAGTACAAGAAATAATCTGCTCTCCCGTGGTTCGCGACTAGTTATTGGCAAACAAGCGCTCACCCGAGGTAGAGTCTTATTGATTATTATAATGGAGAGACGAAACTAACTAGTTCTTAAGGGACATTTTGATCATATCTTACTTGGAGCAAACGTAGCGTATAATAGCGCTCGTTAAGAAAGAGTTATCAATCGTTGTCAATTGTCCAATCCAATCAGATCCTCTTAACGTAAAAAAGTCCTCTCAGCTTACACCAATATTCTTAACGTACGCCTATCTCTAGACCGCCTATCGCCAAATCGGCCCAGGTCTCGAATAATACCGTATATATAGTGTCTCATAACTGGCAACACTAATCATAAGCTGATAAGAGTGCTCAAGGTAAGATTTTATAATTATTAAACTGAATATTAGTAAGATAGAACTAATTAATTCCTTAAATAGTGGTCGTTCGGACCCTTGCCACTTGTTCACAGAAGCGCCTGAAACCTGAATGGAGTCAGTAGAATTGCGGGTGGAACTAGAGGGAAAGGGATTAAAGCGTGCGGAGGATGAATTTATAAAAGCAGTGGAGAGAGGGGACTGTCCGGAAGTTCAACGACTGCTGAGCCTAGGAGTATCTATCAATGCGCGGCGCCTGCCTACAGGAAAGTTCAATAATGGAGCAGTTGAAGCTTCTAGTGAGGAGAGGATGTGTTATTTTAGAGGGATAGAATTGCGTGTGTCGGTTATCAATGTAAACAATGGTTTATATTCAGATGATTGGGTGCCGAAAAAAAAGCTTACCAGAACAGCATTACAAGCGGCGTGTGACTGTGGTTACCATACGCTGGTGAAACTGCTGATAGATGCGGGAGCCGATATTGATGCCGCGCCGGCGGAGTCCCACGGAAGAACAGCGCTACAGGCGGCAGCGCAAGGCGGACATTTAGAGATAGTCAAGCTGCTGATAGATGCGGGGGCCGAGGTTAATGCCGCACCGGCGAAGAGACTCGGAAGGACAGTGCTACAGGCGGCAGCAGAAGGCGGGCACGAAGAGACAGTAAAGCTGCTGATCGATGCGGGGGCTGAGGTTAATGCCGCACCGGCGGTGTATAAAGGAAGAACAGCGCTACAGGCGGCAGCGGGAGGCGGGTATCTGGAGATAGTCAAGCTGCTGATCGATGCGGGGGCTGAGGTTAATGCCGCACCGGCGGCGGAGTATGGATGGACAGCGCTACAGGCGGCAGCGGGAGGCGGGTATCTGGAGATAGTCAAGCTGCTGATAGATGCGGGGGCTAAGGTTAATGCGCTACAGGCGGCAGCGGGATGCGGACATCTGGAGATAGTCAAGCTGCTGATAGATGCGGGGGCTGAGGTTAATGCCGCACCGGCGGAGGATGGAAGGACAGCGCTACAGGCGGCAGCGGGAGGCGGGTATCTGGGGATAGTCAAGCTGCTGATCGATGCGGGGGCTGAGGTTAATGCCGCGCCGGCGGGGTGGCACGGAAGAACAGCACTACAGGCGGCAGCGGGAAGCGGGCACAAAGGGACAGTAAGGCTGCTGATAGATGCGGGGGCCGAGGTTAATGCCGCACCGGCGGAGGTCGACGGAAGAACAGCGCTACAGGCGGCAGCGGGAGGCGGGTATCTGGAGATAGTCAAGCTGCTGATCGATGCGGGGGCTGAGGTTAATGCCGCGCCGGCGGTGTGGCACGGAAGAACAGCACTACAGGCGGCAGCGGGAAGCGGGCACAAAGAGACAGTAAGGCTGCTGATAGATGCGGGGGCCGAGGTTAATGCCGCGCCGGCGGAGCCTGGAAGGACAGCGCTACAGGCGGCAGCAGGAGGCGGGCACGAAGAGATAGTAAAGCTGCTGATAGATGCGGGGGCTGAGGTTAACGCCGCACCGGCGGAGAGGGACGGAAGGACAGCGCTACAGGCGGCAGCAGGAGGCGGGTATCTGGAGATAGTCAAGCTACTGATAGATGCGGGGGCTGAGGTTAATGCCGCACCGGCGGAGGATGGAAGGACAGCGCCACAGGCGGCAGCAGAAGGCGGACATCAGGAGATAGTCAAGCTGCTGATAGATGCGGGGGCAGAGATTAACATGAATGAGAAAGGCACCAGCTTATTGGTCGAGTTAGCTGGTCACGGAGTACGAGTGCGGATGGACATAATAGGACTCTTGCTTCACGCTCCCCAACAGGATTTAACACTTAGAGATCGGTTTGGGTTCACGTCACTTCACCAAGCGTTGCGAGAATACCGCAGGGACGTAGATGACAATAATCAACGGCTGGCCGATAATCTACAAAAGCTCATTTCCAAGCTTGTGGAGGGGGATCCAAGCAAAAGCGGTATCAATATAAAGGATCACTCGGGAAAAACCCCGTTGGAGACTGCGCTTGAAATTCAATCTCTACCCATACTCAAGCGATTACTCTCAAGAGGCGCGGATACCGATCATGCTCTGAGGACGGAAGACTTGCGCAAACTGCTGGGTTCTGCGGGGAATCTCATCGGTCTGCGTAGTGAGCGAGAGGGAGAGACCCATATCGAGGCTGAGGATGGGGTGCTTCAATGGCCAGATAGCGATCCGGACCGGTACTGGAAAGCTATAAAGTTAGACCCATGGATCAACATGTAAGTGCTCGGCGAATCAGCTTATCAGGGCGGGGCCGACTACATGTATATACAATACATGTATCCACATGTGTATTGTGTATTGTATATACATGTATATGCCATTACAATGGTCCCAGCAATTCATCGGTCACCGCTGATAATGGGTGTCAGATCCCTTGCACAGCCCGACGACGACGGCACGTACGCGTCGTTCGAGGAGCCGTGTAAGCATACCTCTGAGTGGGATAAACCGCTTCCAGAAAATCCGAACCGATCGTCAAAAAACTATATACGCTTTAAATGGTGGCTTGGTAAACTCGAGCAGGACACCCGATTCTATTCCGGAGTCCCTGGGAGAGCTAGTATAACAGACTTGGGTGGTTCGGAGAAAGATAGAGTCAAAGGTGAGGCCTGTATATACATGTTCCGGCGTTATTAAATACCTTGAACCTTTCTCACAGTCTCTAGGACCTGCAAAGGTAGGAGTAATTGGCTATATATGCTTTTGTGTCTTCATTCCAAAGAGTGGAGTAAAAGCTGCTAATAGTGGCCTAAACGGGGAAAGAGAAGGAGAAGGAGAAGGAGGAGGAGGAGAAAAAGAAGAAAAAGAAAGACTACAGTCATTCAAGTTTGAGAGTCAAGGGGTCGAGATTTCCTGGATAATGGCGCATCCTAGCGAAACTGAATGTAAGCCCAGGTATCGGCAATATCATCCTGAGGAGTTGTTCTTGCGTTCCTTGCTATACATGGGAACGGTAAGATTGGAGTATCTTTCAATTCCTTCTCACGGGGTGGAGTTTGCCACGCTGTTTCTTGATGACATTCATAGGAGATGGCTCGAACTCCTCGAAAGTGCCAGGGTGCACCTTGCAGGCATTGTAAGTCAGATTTCAAAAAGTTTATCCTGTTCAAGACTCCGAGCATAGTACATATAGTGTTTATACTGAGGTTTCGGTGACCCTACAATAGCGCGATAAGCAGTTGGTGGAAGGGGGGCGGAGTTCTACCGTCATCCAATGTCTCCTGGCAGACAGTCAGCAGTGGAACAGGCTTCGTTCAGCCTTGAGGTTGCATATATCGAAAGCGCAGGAACTATTGAACATGTTCAAAGAGCATGAGGCTCTATTCATGGAAGTAGCGGAATCTGAAGACGATAATGCTAATATCACCAATTTTTTGAGCGGAAAGGAATCGAATATTGGGAATCTCGGGGCGGTGGTGAAGCTTTCAGATAAAATTACACTTATAGAACTATGTATGGTGGAAATAACCGACTTGAAAACAGAAACCAAGGAGATGATTGAGCTTGTGAGTAACCCTTCTCTTTTTAATCTCATTCGTGGGGGATTTTATTCATGAGATAATTGTTCTGTAGGAGTTCAATTTGGTCTCTATATACGAGGCTCGGAGATCCCTTGAAATGTCGGAGATCTCGAATCAAATGGCAAAGGACTCGAATCAAATGGCAAAGGACTCAAACGAAATGGCTCGGAGATCTATCAAAATGTCGGAGCTCTCAAATCAGATGGCAAAGGACTCAAACGAAATGGCTCGGAAATCTGTTGAAATGTCGGAACTTTCAATCAAAATGTCAAAACACTCCAACAGCCTGAGCCTAAGTATGAAAAGACTCAGTTGGATTACAGTAAGCTCTACCTAATCTATTAAAGAATAAACTGACATCTTTTAGTTTATATTCCTCCCTTTGACCTTTGTTTCTGTAAGTAATATTACCGATTCTCCGGAAGCCCTATGTATGATATCCTTCTGACAGTAGTAGGGTCTGTTCGGAATGAACCTGGACATTTTAGCAGACAATCCAAGCTGGACTTGGTATTTTGTTATTGCCGGTTCAGTTTTGGCACTAGTCTTCATGGTCTGGATTATATTCAAATATCTTCCGGTTGGTTAAGACTCTTTCATGGCAAGGCTGTACGAGAGGGCTACTGATATTGGATTGTAGATTTCCGACTGGATTGAGAAGAACATTGGAAACCGATTGGAATCATCTTTCACCACTGGCAAGGTGGAGTCTACCCCAGAGAGCGCGGGACCTATAAGTCCCCCGGGAGTTAGTTCCTCGGGCGAAATTACTCCTAGCAGATCGCTCTTAAGCTTAAGGAGGAGATTGATTCCGGTGCGCGAAAAGAATAGAGCACATGATACAGAGAAAGGAACGATACCGATGGGGGCTAGCGAACAGGTTAGTCAGGGAGTCCTATCATATCAACCCTGCGATGCTAATTTGAGAGAAGGTAACAAGCCTGGATTCGGACTCGAATTTGGTTTAACAAATGGTTTTGCGATAAGGAGTAGAGGAGTGAGGGGATGGGGGCAGTGATGAAGGGGTGTAAGGGCACTGTGCTTCATTTTGTTATTATTTGTACTGTTTTGTTTGATACTATCAATTCGTATGTTATTCGCTATTCTGGGAATTTTGAGCTACTTACATAAATGTAGGCTTAAGTACATGTAGTTATTACATGCACATGTATAGCACTCGTGTCTAACTACATGGACTATAAGTGATTCCCGGAGCCCCCCATATGCATATGGCAGCGGGACTCCCACGTCAATTTTCGTGACAAAGCATTACTTTGTATCTTTAGCCTCCGCTGTTGGCAGGCTTAATTATACTTGTATGGAGCAATACTACAAACAATACTCTTCTAATTCTAGCTCGCCAACCATTCATTACATCAACCTGAAAATATCCATATATGAGGTAGAGAATATATCTATTCTACCGCCAAAACTCGAGAAATTAATTGGCTATGCATGCAGGATCAAAATTACTACTAATGGACATTTCTGAGGCTGATCTATAGCCTTCAACCAATCGTTAAAGAGATAATCCAATTTATCGAGTTTGGCGGTACCTGTGTCGACATTTTCTTCTATAGGCATCAGGTAACATGTTGTTTTCAGTGTGCATATAATACATGTATACTCGACCGTGGTGCCGTAATTAAAATGCCAAAAAAATTGGTGATTAGCTAGTAATGACTACGGCATTTAGTGAATAATATGGAATTAAACCAGCATTACAAAAAGAATACCGTAGTAAAGTCGTATTCTTGCTGCATCAACAGAAATAACGTACTTGTTGTTGGCATTGTATATACATACATGTATATATCCCTCGGTAAATAATATATCATAGGAGAGAAGCTCAAATTGCAAAAGCATACCTAATCAAAACACCAACATGTACAACATTCAACAGCCAAAGATGAAGTTGTGGGCCAGGACGTCCAGATCTATCTCTGAGAGTCGAGTTTTAATTATTTTTTGCGTCCTTTATACTACATATATACTTACCGTTGTCATTAAGAGAAGTGGATGATAAAAAGCCTATCTACATGTAGTCGTAGAACATCACTCTCCTTGCCGGTGCTGGAATTTAATACATGCTTATAACTCTTTCTTTCTAGTAGATGTCAGGCGCAAAAATTCCAGAACCGGCGAGTAAATTCCGATTATCTATCGTCAGGTAGCTATAGCTGAATTCAAAACGAACATTTTTTAGAAATGTAAATTTAATCAGGCAGGATGGCTGACAGTCTGGGTGGGCTGCATATATGGACTGTAGTCGACTGCGATTTTTCAGCCAAGCCAGTCCGTCCAAAGGGAGGACGGAGGTCCGGCGGACTATGGACTGCATGATTTCCCAAAAGAGTTAGTAATATTGTTTATTATGATGTTCATGGTAATTAAATGAATCATCGATCACGCCATAGCCTAGGCTCCATGCGATATTCTTGTACCCAGAAATAAATGAAACACTGATATAAAAAAAAAATAATGAATCATCATCCTCGCAACGGTTGAAGAATATGATATAGAACTATTTTGGGTTTAATTTAGTTTTTTTATTTGCGATCTTAGCAAGAACGCGACTTAGGTAACACTCCAATCCAGCCTGAAATAAAATCTCAATCCATAGGCAAACCGCGCAGACTGTAGACTGCGCAAGATATGTAGACCGCCTATCTTCAGACAATTATTGGACCCTTCTATCAAATGGGTTGCTTGAGACTCAGGAAAGTCGCACAAGATCTCGATTGCGAGAGACTGGCGATCATGTAGAGTACTGAATGAGGGATCCATATGTTCAAGTGTGATAGAGTTGGCATTTGTGATTGGTTGTGTAGTGTAGTATCCCATGGTAGGATGAAACTTGTCAAAGTTGCGACCTGGACCGTGCACGACTTAGAGAAGAAATTATCTTGCTTTTTACGGAACAGAGCCAATCAAGAATTTCTAAGAACTACCACACTAGGCTAGTGAAGGCTGGAAAAGCAAACCTGACTGATCCATGCATATGGCAGTAATGCAGCCTAGAAATGGGCCCTCTCATTCGCCTATGAGGCCACTTCATAGCTTGAGGGTGTTTCCGAACACAACCAATGTATTCTGACTGTCTCTGCCTAGTTGGGATATAAATAGCCCAATCTGGCCAAGTACATTAGTACTCAGGATATTATCTCTCTATCATGGCATTACTAGTCACAGTACGGTAAGTGATCATTCAAAATGAATGTCGCGGACCCCCGGGTAGGTATGTATAGGTGTCCCCAGCTGTAGCTTCATAGCGTTTCCGAACACAACCAATAGTATGTACTCGGGTGTAAGGGTAAGTGATCAGAACTGCCTCTGGTTGGACGGAGCCCCGAGAGAACCTTCTGGTGTGCGAAGTTGGCACACCCTGGCTTATATCATGATCAACCATATGCCCCAAGGAACTCCAGAGACCAAATTTCGCCCTCAGTATGTAGGTACATACTAGTTTAACTCTACTCGTAGGGAGCTGACGTTTTAAACCGGGCCATTATTGCATACACCCAAAATCATGAGCTTGGCGTATTTTTTGTATGGCATGCAATATCAGTTGCGTCCACAAACGTTAGCTCCCTACGAGTATACGAGTATACATAATCAAATGTGCGTCTAACACAAGATACAGCTTGTGGTAAGATTATTGTAGAAATATGGGAGGAACCCCATTGGCTTGATCAGACATACAAACCCTGTTTTTAGGCCCCTGTTTCGACAATAATTTTACCTCTCGCTGTAGAGTGGGTGCTGGTAGGTAAGACATTTTATACTCGGGTACGGGAGAAAGAACCAGAAAATGTAATAGGATTATTTGTATGGCAGAGCAGCGCCACTCTATACAAACAATCCCTGTATCGTCACTTGCATTTTTTGGTTCTTTCTTTCATACCCAAGTACCGGTACATATATTCCTTCTTGGCAGATCTTATTGGCTCCACCTTGTCGCACTCGTTGAGTTCTGATCACTTTGGTGCACACCCGAGTAGGTACATGTCTCCCTGCATGAAGCTTTCGGTTGTGGTTTTCTGGGGGGTGAAATTATTGGCTGTAATGATATACTTGGCGTCAGTCCAGAAATAACGAATCGGGGTGTACGCATTGGTCAAGACAGCTAATAGTTACGATTTGAGTCTGTTGTACATATATGCGTAGACGTGCGTAGATCAAATGCGCAGCCTTCCTAGGCATCTACCCCGAATCCTCATTATCGACGTCAGTATGATATATATATGGTTTTTTGCAAGGTGTCCTCTTGATAATATTGTTCTTTTAAGTTCCCCCAGAACTTTAGAATAGCATTTAGCCACGCCCCCTGGCCCCTCAACTGTCGAGCAATCGTAAGTCGTTCGATCGAGAGACCATCTTGTAATCCTTATCCCATAAACCGTCGATGCTGACACCCGGTACCCCTCATGCGAGACCGAAAGCCACAGCGGAATTCGGTAAGAAATCAACAAAACTCACAAAACACATTGGCTCTAGCCAGTACCTCTTCACATTTTGCGAAGGGGTGTCAGCACTGTCTCGAAGGTTTATGGGATACTGGCCATATAGGAGGGAACTAACCAATTCCTAGCTCAAGTAACCTTCGACACGATCGAACTTGACTCCTAGTAGAACTAGGAGCCATAACCTAGAAGACGAATTAAGTCCTACATTTTCTCAAACCGCTCACCCCAAAACCATTTCGGGCTCTAAGCATAGAATAAAACCTGGTCTACAGTGGTTTGCGACTGTCTGAAAGTAAGAGATTATTCAAGATAGTATCTTGTGGTAGTTTTACCAGTTATTATGATGGAAAGATGAACCTAACTCGTCCTTGAAGAAAATTCGATCATATTTTGCTTAGAGCCAACGTATGCTAGCCATCAGTTAGAAAGAGGTATCAATCGTTACCGATCCTCTTAACGTACATCTATCTCTAAAGCGCCTATCCTCGAATCGCCTCAAGCACTGGGGTATATTTAATAGTCTCATATCTATTAGCCAGAAACTCTAAGTTGATAAGAGGTAATTCGTGGTATGCCTTGTGGTCGTTATACTAGATATTAGTAATATAGAGCTAACCTATTGCCTAAGTAGTTATCGTTCCGAATATTTTCATCTTTTCCTGGAAGCTTCAGAAATCAGAATGGAGTGCATAGGACCAAGGGTAGTCCCAGAGGGAAGAGTAGAGCGTATGAATGATGAGTTTGTGAAAGCAGCAGAAAGAGGGGACTATAGAGAAGTAGAAAGGCAGTTGGGTCTAGGGGCATTTATTAATGCGCGATGCCCGCCTACAGGAAAATTTAATGGTGGTGTGGCGGAAGTTTCTAGCACGGATAAGATGAGTTTTGAAGGAAAGGCTCAACTGCACGTGTTAGTTGTTGATGCAGATGGGACTTCACATGCACATTATCGCGTTCGAGAAGCATTTTCCAGAACAGCATTACAAGCGGCATCAGATGGTGGTCACAATAAAGTGGTGAACCTGCTGATAGATGCTGGGGCCGAGGTTAACGTCCCACCGGCGATGGCGTACGGGAGAACAGCGCTACAGGCAGCAGCAGGGGGAGGTCATCGAGACACAGTAAAGCTACTGATAAATGCCGGGGCCAATGTCAACGCTCCACCGGCGATGGGGCACGGGAGAACAGCGCTACAGGCGGCTGCGGGGTGCGGGGATCAAGAGATAGTACAGCTACTGATAGATGCTGGTGCCCTTATTAATGCACTACCGACCGACGAAGACGGGAGAACAGCGCTACAGGCAGCAGCAGAGGGAGATCATCAAGAAATCGTAAAGAAATTGATAGCTAAGGGGGCCAATGTCAATGCTCCTCCGGGGGAGTCATCAGGGAGAACAGCGCTACAGGCGGCGGCGGGGGGCGGACATGAAAAAATAGTAAAGCTACTGATAAATGCGGGGGCTAAGGTTGACGCCCCACCAGCAGAGCGCTATGGGAGAACAGCGCTACAGGCGGCGGCAGGGGGCGGACATCAAGAGATAGTAAAGCTATTGATAAATGTAGGGGCCAATGTCAATGCTCCTCCGGGGGAGTCATCAGGGAGAACGGCGCTACAGGCGGCGGCGGGGGGCGGACATGAAAAAATAGTAAAGCTACTGATAGATGCAGGGGCCAAAGTTGACGCCCCATCGGGGGGATATGGGAGAACAGCGCTACAGGCGGCGGCAGGCGGCGGGCATCAAGAGATAGTAAAGCTACTGATAGATGCGGGGGCTATTGTTAATCTTCCGCTGGGGGAGTCGTCAGGGAAAACAGCGCTACAGGCAGCAGCAGGAGGCGGGTATAAAGAGATAGTAAAGCTATTGATGGAAAAGGGGGTCAATGTTAACGCCCCACCGGCGAATGCAAACGGTAGAACGGCGCTACAGGCAGCAGCAGAGGGCGGGCATGTAGAGATTGTAAGGTTACTGATGGATGCGGGGGCCGATGTCAACGCTCTACCAGCCGGGTATAATGGGAGAACAGCGCTACAGGCGGCAGCATGGGGGGGGCATGAGGAGACAGTAAAGCTATTGATAGATGCGGGGGCCATGGTTAATGTTTCGCCGGGGGAGTCATCAGGGAGAACGGCGCTGCAGGCGGCGGCGGGGGATGGCCATGAAAGGACAGTAAAGCTACTGATAGATGCGGGGGCCAATGTCAACGCTCTGCCAGCCGTGTATCATGGGAGAACAGCGCTACAGGCGGCGGCGGAGGGGGGCTATCAAAAGATAGTGGAGCTTCTGATAGATGTGGGGGCCAATGTTAATGATCGATTTGGAGATTTGAAAACGGCACTACAGGCAGCAGCAAGGGGCAGGCATACGGAGACAGTAAAGTTATTGATAGCTGCGGGCGCCGACGTCAATGCTCCACCGACCGAGTATCCTGGGAGAACAGCACTTCAGGCCGCAGCAGAGAGCGGGCATCTGGAGATAGTTCAGCAATTGTTAACCGCGGGGGCTATGGTCAACGCCGCTCCGGCGAAGCGCTATGGGAGAACAGCACTACAGGCGGCAGCAGAGAGTGGACATCAGGAGATAATAGAACAACTGATGGATGCGGGGGCCCTGGTCAACGCCCCACCGGCAGAGCGCTATGGGAAAACAGCACTACAGGCGGCAGCAGAGGGCGGGTATCGAGATATAGTAAAGCGGCTGGTACAAGAGGGAGCCGAGGTTAACGCCCCATCGGGATATTCGAAACCGTCAGCACTACAGGCGGCAGCAGCAGGGGGACACCAAGAAACAGTCGAGATACTAGTGGATGCAGGGGCCGATGTTAACGCTCGATCCAGGGATTGGAACACTGTGCTACAGGCGGCGGCGGGTGGCGGTCATCATGCGATAGTCAAGCTACTCATAGATGCGGGTGCTCAGGTTAATGCTCCACCGGAGGGTTATCCTGGGAGAACAGCGCTACAGGCAGCAGCGGTAGGCGGGCACCACGACACTGTAAGGTTATTGATACGTGCTGGGGCCGATGTTAACACTCGATCGGGGGATTCGAAAACGGCGTTACAGGTGGCAGCAGGAGGCGGCCACCAGCAGACAGTCAAGCTGCTGATAGATGCGGGGGCTAAGGTTGATGCTCCACCAGGAGACTCATCAGGGAGAACGGCGCTACAGGCAGCGGCGCTAGGCGGGCATCACAATATTATGAAGCTACTGATAGACAAGGGGGCCGATGTTAATGCTCGATCAGACGGTGGGGGAACAGCGCTACAGGTGGCAGCGGAGGGTGGGCACCAAGAAACAGTCAAGATATTGGTGGATGCGGGGGCTGATGTTAACTCCTCACCGCGAGATTGGAACACGGTGCTACAGGTCGCAGCGGGCAGCGGCCATCAGCAGGTAGTCAAGCTACTGATAGGTGCAGGGGCCGATGTTAACGCCCCACCGATGAATAGCGACGGGAAAACAGCACTTCAAGCCGCAGCAGAGAGCGGGCATCAGGAGATAGTTCAGCAATTGTTGACCGCGGGGGCTAGGGTCAACGCCCCACCGGCAGAGCACAATGGGAGAACAGCACTACAAGCGGCGGCAGAAGGCGGGCATCAAGAGATAGTGAAGTTACTGATGGAGGTAGGGGCCAGTGTTAACGCTTTACCGGCGTACAATGGGAAAACGGCGCTACAGGCGGCAGCGGAGGGCGGACATTTAGGGATTGTAAAGCTCCTGATAGACGCAGGAGTCGAGATTAACACTGCACCGGATGCACCGAATGGCACTAGCTTACTCGTCGATCTAGCTCGTTCCGGAGTGCGTATGGACATAATAGAACTTTTGATCGGCGCCCCCGAAATGGATTTAACACTGAGAGATCGATTTGGGTCCACCACACTTCACCAGGCTTTGTGGAAATACGACAGGGCTTTACGTAGCAAGCACATAGGCAAGGATGAGACATTGTGGGCCGATAATGTGAAAAGGTTGATTTTCAAGCTTGTGGAGGGCGGGCAAGCTCGGAAAAGTGTTATTGATACAAAGGACTACTCGGGGAAAACACCTTTGGAGACTGCCATTGAAATTAAATCTCTACAGATAGTTGAAAACCTTCTTTTAAGAGGCGCAGATTCAACAGGATGTCTAAGAACAAGAGACCTATGTAACTTACTTAATTTTCCAGCTGGAAGGACTGTATCCAAGATCGGTTTGAGTATGGGGCAAGCGGGAGAGACCTATCTCATAACCGGGAATGGGGAGCTTGAGTGGCCAATGGATGACCGAGATGTGCATGGTTATAAGGTCAAATTAGCTGATCCGTGGATCAACATGTGAGTACTCGATGAATCAAGGCGGGGGCGACTATATCTTTGTAACGGCACAGTATCCCGTCTATTGGTCGCCACTAATATTGAATCCCGCCGTATTAAAGCTCCCTTCGACGGCCTGATGAGAGCGCTACGTACGCATCGGTTGTGGCGCCATCAAGCCCGGGACTAATACTAGGAAATGGGGACCAATCAACAGAGAATCTTATCCGCTTTAAATGGTGGCTTGGTAAACTCGAGAGTGACTCGCAGTTTCATTCGGGAGTCCCTAAGAGAGCTAGTCTGACAGGCGCGGATTCTTCAGAGAAACATAGGATCAAACGAGGTGAGGTGTAGGCCTGTCTATACATGTTCTGGGTCTATTAAATGCTTTGATATCTTCTGACAAGCTATAGGGCCCATGAAAGCAGGAGTAATTGGCTATGTGCGCTTTTGCGTCTTTCTTTCAAATAGCAGGGGGGGAAACGTCGACACCCAGAATGGCACAAGCAGGGGAAGATTACAGTCATTCGAACTTAAGCAAGAAAAGGTCGAAATTTCTTGGATAATGGCACATCCTAGCGAAACTCAATGTAAGTCCAAGTATGGGCAACATCATCCTAAAGAGTTATTCCTTCGTTCCTTGTTATTCCACGGAACAGTGAGATTGGAGTATCTTTCAATTCCTTCTCACGGGGTAGAATTTGCTACGTTGTTTCTTGATGACATCCATAGGCGATGGGTTGAACTTCTCCAAGGTGCCAGATTATACCTTACGAAGTTTGTAAGTCAGATTTCATAACGCCTATCATGTTGGGGATCCTATCATCATGATAGAGTTTTTGCTAAAACTTTGATGACCCTACGATAGCGTGACATCCAGTTAACTAGAAGGGGGATGGATCCTATTGTCATTAAGTATCTCCTGCAAGACAGCCAGCAGTGGAATAAGCTTCGTTCAAGCCTGAAACTGCACATATCGAAATCACAAGAACTTTGGAACACGTTCAAGGACCATGAGGCTCTATACATGGAATTGGCAGAGTCGGAAAGCGATAGTGCTAAGATCGGCGATTTTTTAAATGGACATGAGAAAGCAAATATAGGGGAACTCGGAGTGATGGTGAAACTGTCAAGAAAGATCACACTTATCGAAGAATGTATGGCGGAGATAGCCGAATTAAAAGCGGAGACAAAGGAGATGATCGAGCTTGTGAGTATATCCCTTTAGAGCTAAACTGTGAGCGTTTTACTTATGAGATAATCCTTCTGCAGGAGTTCAATCTAGCGTCTATATATCAGGCCCGGAAATATATTGAGATGTCGGAGATTCAATTTAAAATGTCAAACGACTCCGATAGCATGAAGAGACTTAGTTGGATTACAGTAAGATCTGTCCTAATGTATCGAGAGTATTCTAACTTTATTTTGAGTTTGTCTTCCTCCCTTTAACGTTTGTTTCTGTAAGTAGTTCCTCTCATTTTCCATTTAGAGTATCATCTAACAATAACAGGGATTATTTGGAATGAACCTAGATATTTTTGCAAATAATCCAAGCTGGACTTGGTATTTAGTTGTTACCGGTACACTCTTGGCTCTGATATTGGCGGTCTGGACCCTTTTTAGATATGTTGGGGTTAGTTGAAAATTTCCTCCACAGTGTGGTTGTACGGGTTTCCTGACTGATTTCGACACTTTAGATTTCCGACTGGATTGAGGGGAACATAGGGTCACGGTTGAAAGCGTTGCTTGGAGGTGGCAGAATAAAGTCAACCACAGAGAACCTGAAACCTTTAAACCCCTCGGAGTCTATTTTTACGAAGGGTTTAGAACTTTCAGATCTCTCGGGGTTTAGTTCCTCAGAAGAAATACCCCCTAAAGTGTCGTCCTTAAGGAGGAGATTAATTCCGATTCGTAAAAAGAAAATACTATATGATTTAGAGCAAGGCGCGATGGCGGATGACCCAAAGGTAGAGGCTAGCGGACAGGTGGGTCGAAGAATCCTATCTTAACATATTGACGCTGAGAGGCTAATTATATAGCGACCTCGGTCCCAGACCAGAGCCCGGTTCGATATATGATTTGCGGTAAAACATAGAGATGACGGGATGTGGTTGTGACGAAAGGAGCTTAGGAGTATCAAATCTTTTTTTTGTATCGCCTTTTTTTTAGGATATAAATTATATCACTTTGTATGTTTTCGCAGTTTGGAAAAGGCCTCTTATGTGTGTCAAAAGGGAATTGAGATTACCAAACAAAGAAGACTCGAAGTATTTCAAAGGAGGTGCTGCACATCATACGCGATACGATATTCGCCTATATTTAGACCCTGATGATCATGTAATTTTCTAGAGAACGCAAACACCCAGCTTTACCCTACCTACCGGCGCAATCGGGTAAAAACCGTAATGGAATGAATGGCCCACCAATCAACTTCTATTTCCACATACTACTACCACGTAGCCCAATCCATGGTGGCCAAGAGGATCCCGACTGGCCGTGGCCGCGGAGGAAATGTAGTGCCGGCCGTTGTTGTATCGAGGGTGAGATAGATGCCGTCCAGACACTGTCATTTAGAGTTATTGCTCTAGTCTAATGTAGCAGAGGGGTGTGTCATGTGGTATCACTCGGGCGCTGGGACGGATCAATGGGATGCGCAATGCAAATCTATGAAGGGATCTGGGAAGTCTGGCTTTGTTCTATTGTGCTGAGCGACTTGTGTGGGTGTGAGAAGTAAAATTGTCCTATGCATTGCATTATACTTTTGAAATCCATATGTAAAGTAAAATGTATGATGGGTGCTTTTGGCAGTGGAATAAGATGGGAAGTTGATCGGTGGAGGTCAACTACATGTATGTACTCGCGCGCTCATTAAATCGTCGGATGTCGTTGCAACCAAATCCCCACACAAAATTCCGACCATTTAATGAACGGGTGAGTACATGTATATATAGATAGAGATTAGATTGATGGATGATAAGATAACCCAGAGCCGCAGAGCCGCAGAGCCGCAGAGCCGCAGAGCCGTAGATTCCAGTTGATAAGAATCAACTCAAGGTTAGGGTCACAGGATTTTTTCTCACGGGAACGACCTTAACGCCCCACCTACTCACGAAAGTCCTCGAAATGCTGTTCTGCCAGATATGCCGTTACAGCTACATAAAATCGCTTTTCTCAGTCCACGTCCCCTTGCGCCGTTCGTATGCAGTCGCTGCATACTCCCGCCCGTCATCAGATTCGTTCCGAGCGTCCCCACCTACACATGTACAGCGCCCACCGCCGCGGGCTAAAGACCTCGGGGCGTCAAGCTTCAGCAGAAAAAGTCGCCCAACGCATCAACGAATAAACATGAAAGATCCACTAAAGGTTTCCGATTTGGTGCGCCGGCGCTTGGAAACTAAGGATGAGAACTCTGCTGTATCTCTGGCCAGAGAGGCAAGCAGGACTATGGATACAGTAGTTTCGTGGAATGTAATAATCCAGTATTACTTGCGTAATGGGAGGATTAAGCACGCATTCCAAGCCTACAATGAGGTTCATATTACCCTTCCAGAATCGTGTAATGACATACTGCTGAATAGAAGAAACAACTAGATGAAAAAGCGCAAAATCTCACCAGACTCTCACACCTTCACCCTAATCCTCAATGGTCTCTCTGAGAACACCCACTTCGGCCAAACCCTCTCCCGCGCCCTTCAAGTCTATAACTCTCTCTCAAACCCCAAATCACCTGTCAAACCCAATATATTCCACACCAACGCCATTCTCCGCGTATGTTCACGCGCCGAAGACCTTGATTCTATGTGGGCCATTGTCGGCGGCCTTCCCACAAAGGGTCCAGATGCTCCAAATACGCAAACGTACACGATCCTGCTGAACGGAATACAGTCGACTAAAGCAGCCACCACAGACGTTGAGGATGGCCGCAGGGTGTGGGCGGGTGTACTGTCAAAATGGATCAAGGGCCAGTTATGGATTGACGAAGCGCTGGCCTGCGCTATGGGGCGAGTACTGCTTAGAGGTGAGCGGGAAGCGGACTGGAAGGAGGTTTTTACCTTGTGTGAGCAAGTTTATGGAATTGAGTCGTTGGTTCCAAAAGATCCTATAAAACCACACACAAAGGACACCATCTTTTCTGGGCAAACAAACCAGAGGTTTCCGTTGGTCCCTGTTGGGGGGGGTAGTCCACTGATAGAGCCAAAGGTCCCGGCACCGTTCAATCCCAATACCGAGACTACCTTCTCCCCCATCGCCAAACCATACCCCACTTCTACACGTCCAATACCTGGTAACGAGACACTGTCGCTCATCCTCCAGGCGTGCACGAACCTCGGCGACCCGATTACTGCATACAAGTACTGGTCAATCCTCACCGCAGCCCCTTACAAGGTCAAACCTGACCTGGTCAACTACCATGACTATCTCCGCATCCTCCGCCGCGAACGTCTTGGCCCCGAGGCTCTCAAGCTTGTGAAATCGATGGAGGTCACCCCTACTGCAAAAACCTTTTATATTGCACTCTCGTCCTGTAAGCGTCATGGCCGCAGTACTGCCTTCAGCTCCGCGCAGGCACTTCTCGATCTCATGATCAACAAGTGGCAGATCCCTGTCGATGTGAAAGTGTGGAATATGTTTCTGCAGGTTTCGATTAAGACGGGAGATCCCGCAAATGTAAAACAGGCACTACGTAGGGTTGATGATGAGGTTGACCTGGAGCTTGAGCTGGTGAGGAGGCGGAAGTCGCCGATGCTTGTGGAGAGATGCCTGGAGATGGCTAGGACTTTGATCGGTGTGATGGATGTGCTGATGAACAGCGATGGGAAGCTGGCAAAGGAGACGACGTGGGGCCATGGAGAGCGGGCGAGCTTTGAGAAGAGGAGAAAAGAGCTGAGCGCGTTGGTGACGAGGTTTGGAGCGGGAGCAAAGAGGAGAGCTTATAGAATTGAGATGGAGGGCGAGGATTATGCATAGCGAGTATGATTACATGTGGGTTGTGTGGGTTGTGTGTAATTTTAGGTTGAAAAGTGGCGTTTATGTTTTTAAATGTTGAGTAGAGAAAACGGACTCCCGGTGCGGGGGATTGTCATCAAATAACTAGACTACATGAATACCGAACAGTAGAGAACTAGATGCTGAGTAAATTTAGATGCGGTGATCTTATGTCGCGATCGATCGATGCAAGTAAAAGTCCTCTGGTCGCGGTTCCTGGATTGCACAGTGTGCTGTCGGTGTTGCTGCTGCGGACCAGCTACTGCATGTAGTACTGAAGCAAGTACGGCCCTTAGCTCTTAATTAATTCTCATATGATTGGACGTCTCAAACCAACTAATGATAAGATTAGTAGATGCCAAGCCTGATCTGTATGTATCTAGTTTGTGTAGTTAGGCACAGTCATTCTATTATTGCTGACACCTTATTAGGAATCTGTACCTAATATTCCGGTCCTATGAGTAGATCCTGATACTAGCCAGGTACATACACGTCGTAGTTATCTGCTTTATTGGGTAGATAAAGCTTCACCACGAGAACTTCGATATCGATTAGTAGACGCCAAGAAGCCTGTGTCTAACCGATAACATACTAGGCTAATATCCTCAGATCACGCGGTTTTCGTTATCCCTTATCTCATCCGTGTCTGGCCACAGGCTATTCACCTGCTCGAGCACTCATACCTCTGAAACCTCTTCTACTCGCCAATAGCACACTTCAATATGCGCTTCACACTCAACAGCCTTTTACTTCTCGCATCTCTTGCCATCGCACTCCCACTCGACGAGACCCCTACAACCACTGATCACATCCCAACTGTCAAAGAGGCCGCCGTACAAGCTCGCAAGCTCCTTAAATCCGAGTCCATAGCTACTCTCTCCACTACCTTCCCGGAGGATGAACCCCATGGTCTCGCCGGGCAGCCTATTGGCCTAATGGACTACTATGCCGACTGCTCCACAACGGGGAACCCAACTCTCCTTGCTATGGGCATTGCCACCTCGTAATGACCCCCCCCCCCCCCCTTGTTTATTATATATAAAGCTCTCATTTTGTTGGTATGAGCTAACTGAGGACAGCTTTAAAAACGCAAAGGACGGAGCACCGATTAGTTTGTCTATCCGCTCACATGCCAGTAGCTGGTCACAGGCGAGCCAGCCTCGGCTGTCGCTCATAGGAAGATTGAGTGGGAAGGTCCCGAGAGGGAGCGAAGAGGCAGATAGACTGAAAGCATGCTTTACAGGCGTCCACAAGGATGCTAGGATCTGGGCTCCTGGGAACAGAATTCATGAGAGTGATTGGGTGACGTTCGAGGTCGAGACGGTGTACTGGATTGGCGGGTTTGGGTATGTATCATTCCGGCATTATGCAAAAGGGGATAGTAGGCTGATGGGGGATCGGGTGACAGAAATGTGGCGTACATTGGGTATATCCCCGTCGAAATGTGGGAGAGTGTTACACTGGAGGAAATTGAGGAGCTGGAGAAGAAGGAGGATCCGTTGAGGGCTGTTGGGTTGAAGGTGCAGAGTGGTTTGAGCAGCTTGAGGGACCTCTTCAAGAACGACTGAGTA
The DNA here is from genome assembly GCA_008079325.1 of Morchella conica. Lineage (NCBI taxonomy): Eukaryota > Fungi > Ascomycota > Pezizomycetes > Pezizales > Morchellaceae > Morchella > Morchella conica. The sequence continues at coordinate 75,964 of VOVZ01000006.1, read as the reverse complement.
TGATATACGTATGCACACTAGGTGATACCGGATCGAGAGAATTAATGAGTATATGAGGGGCTGGATACATTTATGTAAGCACGGATGATTGTTGTTATATATCCGGGAATTTGTTGCCTTTCCTGTTCTGTACTAGTTATTTGTTGTTTAACATTAGAGAGCTGTATATGCCTCGGATTAATGCGGTTGATTGAATGTTATTCCGAATCTAGGAATATATCAATATATACACTCTGTACTCGATAAGGATCGTGTTCCTGTTCAGATCTGGACCTGCATAATAAAGTCCGAGATAATTGAAATCCAATTAAATTAAAGACTTCAATGAAATTATTGATTTTCGCTCTTCTGACACATGTCTCCCCCTCAGAGGTACCGCATTGAATGGCGAGAGCGAGAAGTGCACATAGACGTTCATACAAAGTGTGGCAACAATATATTACTGGGAACAGCGGTGAGCAGCAGTTTCCACCACTCGCTACCCTGAGAAGCAGAATATTCTCGCTTTTTTTTGCTCGTTTGAGGATAAAAAAACTCCTTGATCTGGTAAAGTTCTTTGCTACTTCTTATTTCAACCTCGAAGTGCAGTTCTCGTTCTCGCTAGTTAAGGCGGTATTGGCAGCATGGAAAAGCTTTACTCCGTGCCCTAGGTGGGCCTTACAAAGGCGGTCTTCTCTATTTGCAAGCAGGAACAGGTTAATTGTCCGCAATTCAAGATACGCAAAACCCGAACAACAGCAGGTCGACCAACGACTCAAGTGCGAGAAAAGTTAATTTACTAAACCCCAAAGTCTTGAATCCCTCCTTTAATTTAGGTATTCCTGATATGTATTTAACCGAAGCCCGGCCTTGTATGTATTTTCTAATCTACTATTCACCAACCATAATTAAACACAGTGATCATGATGGATTGTGGATCCTGGTAATTACATAATCGAGAAAGATATTGGCCTCTCTAATCTATTTGAAGTTACGGCACGTATACGGTGCTGGAATCAGCGGAGAATGCGGCGATGTAGTTGGCCTTAAGTTTTTATGCGCATGGGTTGGAGGGTAGGGGTATACTAAGTTACAGCTATCGTACAGGGTACATGCTCGTAGTGCTATGGCAGACGAACGACCCCACGGGGTGCTTGGTATTGACTAAGTATGTACGCTTATAGAGCTATATATATATATTGAGCCCTTTTACCCGTATACTACATATCGCTACATCTAATAAAGCTCATCGAGTCTGTATACATTTCTATGACATGGTATATCGATCGCGAGAAGATTCAATACGCAAGGTACCCGGAGCCCATGCCCCGTACAGTGTTGAATCTGATGCTAATGATATGGCAAACCTCAATATCACCACCATGCCTAGATAGACCATGTCTGCAGATGTAACCTCGCCACGAAAGCCCCCACAAGGCAATATCATGCTACAATCATTCAGATCAATAGATTTAATATTAGAAATATACCTGTAAGCAGTGCCGTACAGTGCAAATCAAGGGTTAAAATAACGCTCTAATCTGGAGAATTGTCGGCGTTGGGTCAGGGATAGGGCTAGAATCTATCGATGCTTTGCCTCGCTACTTGCAGAGCTTACACGGTGAGCAAGCAGCGAAGTAACAGCAACCCCAGAACTGCTTTCACTTGGACCGTTCGGCCGACCTCTACGGCCGCCATTTTGTATATATATAAGGCAGCACAAGACCCAACACTGATTACATTCTGGCCCATTCACAACCACAAAGCAAAGCAAACCAAAGCAGCAAGCCCCCCCCCCCAAATATCTAAACAACCAAAGTCTTCGAGCCGGTCTAAAGACACCACGTTCCCCCGATCCTCCACACCTTCTAAAGCCATAAAACGCACCTACCAAACAAACACACACCCTAAAAAGCAAATCCCGTCTCAATCCATCATGCAGACCTCCGCTCTCCTCGTAGGCCTCGTTGCCCTCCTTTCGACTGCCGCCGTTGCGGTACCAACTCCTGTTGCAGCCCCGGCCCCGGTTCCGGCCGCTGAGCCTAATCCAGCGATTGATTTTAAAGCAGTTCTATGCCGTACAAAATTGAAAAGACTCTGCTGAAGCGGTTGGGGCGCGTTCTACTGATTTTTGGTACGTGTGCGGCCACAGCGTGTGGTTGGGGGGAGGGGGCTGGGAATGGGTTGGCCGGGCGGTGTCTGTGTATGAGGTGTTTTCGTGTTTCATTATCGTATACATATTTTCCTTCTTTGGCCTGTGCGAATTGATTTTTTTATTGGGCGTATGGGTTTGGCTGTTTGGTTCTCTGGTCCTCCTCTTGGCCACACTTGGTATAGTGGGATCGATTTAGATGTAGACAGTGGTTTGAAGTAAAAGACTTGTTTGTGAGCCTAGTTGATGACATAAATGCATATACATTCAGCCCCTATGGGCAACTTGACTACCTGATATACTTTACACATCGGTACGGGCGCATCAATTCCACGAGTCTTTGGAAACACGAAACAGGCGGGTTTATCATAGCTTTGTAATATATATCCACTAAAACAGAATCCAACGGATCCTGTTTTTCCTAGTAAAAACCCAACTGTTCTTTGCCGACATCCTCGTGAGGGCTAGAACTCGGCGTATTGTCAACAGACAGCTGCAGCGGTGCTAGTCCGGCTTCTAATTCGAGCTGGCCTGACTGAATATGGGAGGAAGAGCACATCAAACTACTCAATCTCATAAAACTCACCTGTAAGCATGAAGTGGACCATATGGTGCTATACACTCTCAATCAAGAGGAGCAGCGAGAACTTGGTAGAATCATGATGTATCACTCGAGCGGGCGTTGGCTGGTTTTTGGTTGCTGCGCACCTGAAGAGTGCCCCTGGAGCGCCAGAAAAGGCTTTTATCAACTGGAGAGCAAAGTCGGTTCCCCGGTACGGTGATCCCGGCGCAGCTACCCGCACCGGGCTCAAACCGGAGCATGGGCAGAGATTCAATACATGTACTATGTATGTATGTTTGTATGTATGCGTGCGCTTCCTTGTGTTTTGTAGACATGAGCAATAGACACTGTCGTTTTTCAAGAAATATACCGGGCTCTCTGCCTGACCGAACACCGGGCGTGAAGAATTGGGCGCGACCCAGTAATTGTTCGGAATCATGCGCTATCACTCGACTCATCGAGGCTTTGCCGGGGCGCTCAGAGGCTTAGGTGGTATAAAGGCCTTGAGAAGAGAGAGAGAATGTCTCTGTGGGTTCCTAATCTAATGTGAGAAGCTGTACATGTAAGCCATAGATCCAATTGAAGGCGTTATGGGAGTTTCTGTCTTGGAGAGCCCCATAAGTAAGGCTTCGGCCCGGGAGCTGTAGATATGCGAAATCTACCGCTTTACCCCCACGGGCACATAGCGGGGGCGGAGCTTCCGTTCGATGTGATGCATATCGCTAAGTGGACATGGACTGTACTCCCTTGGCCTGTTAATGCTCGTCTGTGGCACTTGGCAAGGCGGTAAATGTGTGTTCCATCCATTAGGTTGAAACGCGACCTGATCTGACCGAGGCCCTTTGTTGCCTTATCCATGACGAGGACGAGCCTGTAGGATGTCATCTTTGCGGGGTATACAATGCGTCCCCGAATGGCCAGCCGGAGGATGTTCTGAGCTGCGCCTGTGTGGTGCGGACCAGAGTGCTCGCAGGTCTTTCGGTACTGTATCGGGTCATGGCCTAATGGAAGGAGGAGCCAGAATGGAATGCCTGTGCATGTATGGTTACCGCGGTTCAGGAAACGTGCGGCATGGTTTAGGTTTCTAGTACCTGGGTGCGCCGCGGCTGTTTGGGTCCTTCGTATCCAAGCGGTGCATATCCTGCCGTGTTGAATGAGATGCATTCTCGACGTTGTCGTAGTGTAAGAATGGCCTGAGAGTGGGTCCAATCTTGGGTATAGCTTGCCGGTAGCTCGCGCGAGAGGGCTTGAAGGAAGAAAAAAGTGCCGGTCATGAGCTCAGCTTTGAAGGGTGCATTTTCTGTTTGTTGAAACTGTTTGACTAGGGGTCTGCTGTTTTCTTCGATTGAGAGACTCGCTCGAGTCGGTGGTAGCTCGCCCCAATATCATGTCCAGCTAAACCCCAGATGCCTGCGAGATGCTGGCCGACCTTACACCCAAGGATGCATGCTGAAAACACTTTGTGACACTGATTTACACATTATTATGGACGTTATGTAAGACTGATCGAAAGACCATGAGAGCGGAAAGCCGCCACTCACTCTTCAGTCCACGCCCTAGCCCCGCGCATCCAAGTGCACCCGCTCCCCCTTTGCGCTCACCATCTGGTCAGTGTTCTGCTCCCGCCCTCCCGAGAAGCACAAGTAGCCATACCGCACAGTTGCCATGCCGTCCCCGCCCCTCCCCTCTTCCAAGCACCCCACGCTCTACCGGCGGCGGCCATATCGCCCAAGCCGCGGAACACACCCTCCTCATTGCCGCCAGCCTCCACCCTCCGCCCGCGCGGCTATGCATCTCACGGCGGGGGGGCTGAAGCACGTTTTTCCCGCCGTGGCAGCAGCAGCGATGCGCCGCCGACAGTGGGAGAAGGCGGGCCTGGGGAAGCTGCTTGTGGTCGCCCCCGGCCGTGGGACAGCCAACACAGTCTGCGCGCAGACACCCTCCGGCGCTGCCCGATGTGCGCGGTCGCCCGCCCGCCCGCCCGCCCCCCCGCTGCGACTCCCCTGGCACGCCTGACCATACCGCGCGCCATCTGCCTGCCTGTCCGCCGTAGTGTCTGACTGACTATGCTGGGCCGCGGGCGCATTGAATAGCTGCCCGGGTCCCAGGTGTACCCCGGCGCGCCGCCCGACCTGCTGAAAAGCCTTCCTTGGGATACCTGTGGAGGGGCGCCGACGGACTCGCGCCGCTGCCGCCGCCCAGACGCAACGGGTGAGCTCCGCGCGTGTGGCGGGCGTGGTTGTTCGCGGCCTGCCCGACTGGAGCGTCACGGTCGACTGCTACCGCCTGAGACGGGTGTGCTGCGAGTGCCTGCGCAGCTGCGTGGAACGTGGGGCGCGACCCGCGGTGGGAGTGCCCTGCCGTGCTGCAGCCCGAGGAGGTAGAGCTGGCGCTGGACCCGCCCGGGCTGCATGGCGTGTGTGCTGGATGGGGAGCAGCTGGGGGCGTGGAAGGGTGGCGGTGGTGCGGCGCCGGGTGCGAGGATGGACGGCTATTTGCGGGTGGGCTGCTGTGAGAATGGGGGCAGGTTGCACGGGGCGTGGGTGGAGGAGGAGGCGGGCGTGCGTGCTGGACGGGTTCTGTCACTCGCAGAACAAGACACTGCTGGCCACCCACCGACAGCTCACGTAAACACTCACCTGCGGCACAGGCTTCTTGACGCTGACCGGCGCTTGACCCGCACACCCGCGCCTGGCGAGCAGGCAGCCAATCACGCGCTCTGACTTCTGCCCAGCCGCGCTGTGTGGCGGTGCACACACACACACACATACAGAGCCCTATTGGCTTGATCAGACATACAAACCCTGTTTTAGGCCCCTGTTTCTACCTCTCGCTGTACAATAACTACATCATAACAAGCCCCCCGCCGCCGCCCACCTCCTCCGCGCCACCGTGTCCTTATCGTCGCAGCTCTGTCCAGCAACAACAACGATAGCAACACCACCACCACCACCACCGACACCATCACCACCACCACAGCGATGAAGAAACCCACGAATACGGTGCTGCTGGCCGCGCTGCTGTCACTGGCCGCCTGCGCGGAGGCGGCGCTCGGCCAGCAGAAGGTGCTGCTGAGCCGGATCGACACCTTGACGCTGCGCAGCGACATGATGACCAAGGGCAGGAGGGTGTCCCCGATCCCCCAGGTGGGTGCTCTACCTTTGGGGCGGAGATTGGTGCTGACGGCGGGCGTAGCTCAAGTGTGTGGGCGGCGACGGCAGGGGGAGGTACGAGGTTGATGTGATGCGGTGCAAGAACCGGGGCAGGTGAGTTGTGCTCTGCTGATTGTGGGGGGGAGAGCTGACGGGCGGCGGCAGCGACTATGGCGATGAGAACATCAGCTGGTCGTGCACGGCGGACCTGCCGAGGGAGTTTAAGCTTGGTGCTACGGATGTCATCTGTGAAGGGTAAGGGCCTGGCTGCGAGCGTGGTGGTGACGGTGCTGATGGAGGAGACAGATACGACGGCCCGGACGACGACCACGTTCTCAAAGGTGGGCTCTCTGCACAACATCTACCCACCGGGCACAGCGCACTGGGGATTCTCACTGACGCTCTCACAGGCTCCTGCGGCGTCGAGTATCGTCTGGCACTCACCGACTATGGCTACGAAAAGTACGGGTCCTCGGCCTGGACCAACCGCTTCACCAACGACAACAGCACGAGTAGTACGCTCCCTACCCACCCCCACCTCTGAACGTTGTACTGATGACGGCTCCACAGCAAACATAACCCTCTTCATCTTCTGGATCGTCTTCTTTGGCATACTCGGCTGGATCATATACTCTGCGTTCACATCGAGCTCCACCGCCCGCCGCGCGCCCCGCACAGCTGGGGGCGCCCGTCCCACATTCTGGGGGGGTGGTGGCGGCGGTGGTGGTGGGGACGACCCGCCACCGCCATACGACTCGAGCCCGAAGCCGCGGTACTCGCAGCCACAGCAGAGGCAGGGGCCGGGCTTCTGGACGGGTGCCGCGACTGGCGCGGCGGCGGGGGCGGCCGCGAGCAGGCTGTTTGGTGGCAGCGGAGGCGGAAGGACGCGGACGAGTGCGCCGCCGCCCACGCCGTCGTACTCGGGGGCTAGCTGGGGTGGCAGTGGCAGTGGCGGTGGAGAGAGTAGTAGTTCTGGGGAGAGACACTCGAGTACTGGGTTTGGGCAGACGAGGAGGAGATGACGGGGGACGGGAAGGGTAGCGGGCAGTTGTCGAAACGGGAGCTTCACCGGCATATCCGCGTTGTTTGCTAGCTAGTCATTAGCAGTATGTGAGTGTAAAGGACGAGTATTGCGCGTTGAAAGACTGCTTTATTATGCCCTGAGTTGTAGTCCATGAGTAGCAGCGCTAAATAAATACATGTCCCCCACACGTCATAGCCCCTTGTCGGTCCGGCCTTGAATCATGAATTATCACTCGACATCTCCTTGGCCATATATCTCGACCCCGAAATGCCACTCGAGCGCAGTTGAGGCTGTTGGGCCCAATCAGGCGGCGGGCGCTAACCGCCGCGCAGGTACGTGGGCACATGTAGCTACATGTATGGGGTACATGAGTGCAGAAGGCAGGGAGAGCGTATTATGTACCTACATGCAAGCCCCCCGCCGCCGCCTCCCCCACCCACCCAGTAGTTTCAACTCGATCACCGCTACCCGACCATCACGTAATATAGCACAGCTGGAAACGTTACGAGTCGCATTCTGGTTACTGGTAACATCATTGGCGCCGATCTCACCGGCTGCCAACCAGATCACGAGAATATAGAGGCAGCTTCATTTGCGCAAAGTCTCTATTGGCAGTTTTACTGTGGTTTGAGAAGAATGCCTCAAACCTTGCCAGCTCACCCGGTTCTTGGCAAAGTTGACTGCAGCTGGTTTATCTGCCCCCCACCTCCTCCACCGCGTCCGTATCTGTCAGTGTCCTTATCGTTCCAGCTCACCTTGGAGCTCTGTTCAGCAGCAACAACGATAACATCACCACCACAGCGATGAAGAAACCCACAGATACGGTGCTGCTGGCCGCGCTGCTGTCGCTGGCCGCCTGCGCGGAGGCGGCGTTCAGCAAGCAGAAGGTCCTGCTGTGCCGGATTGACACGTTGACGCTGCGCAGCGACCTGATGACCAAGAGCAGGAGGGTGTCCCCGATCCCCCAGGTGGGTGCTCTCCGTCCACTCTACTTTTTGGGCTGGAGAATTGGTGCTGACGGCGATGGCGGGGGGGGGGCGTAGCTCAAGTGTGTGGGCGGCGACGGCAGGGGGGAGGTACGAGGTTGATGTGATGCGGTGCAAGAACCGGGGCAGGTGAGTTGTGCTTTGTGCTTTAATTTGCTGATTGTGCAGGGGAGAGAGAGCTGGCGGGCGCTGGCATGGCAGCGACTATGGCGATGAGAAACTTCAGCTGGTCGTGCACGGCGGACATGCCGAGGGAGTTTAAGCTTGGTGCTGCGGATGTCATCTGTGAAGGGTAAGGGCCCGGCTGCGAGCGTGGTGGTGGTGGTGGTGACGGTGCTGATGGAGGAGACAGACACGACAGCCCGGACGACGACCACGTTCTCAAAGGTGGGCTCTCTGCACAACATCTACCCGCCGGGCACAGCGCTCAGCGATCAGCGCACTGGGGACACTCTCACTGACGCTCTGACAGGCTCCTGTGGCGTCGAGTATCGTCTGGCACTCACCGACTATGGCTACGAGAAGTATAGGTCCTCGGCCTGGACTAACCGCGTTACTGACGGCGACAACACGAGTGGTACGCTCCCTACCCCCCCCCCCCCCTCTGAACGTTGTACTGATGACGGCTCCACAGTATGGATAATGTTCTTTATCTTTTTCATTCTCATCCTTGTCATCTACGCCTTGTTCAGCCGGGAACACCCCAAGAAGGACTCCAAGAAGGACTCCAAACCCCACTTCCACCCCAACCCCCACCACAACCCCAACCCCAACCCCCCCCCCCCCTGGTGGTGGTGGTGGTGGTGGTAGTCGGGCCGACCCGCCACCGCCATACGACTCGAGGCAGGACCCGGGCTTCTGGAGGGGTGCCGCGACTGGCATGGCGGTGGGGGTGGCCGCGACTGGCGTGGCGGCGGGGGTGGCCGCGAGTATGCTGTTTGGTGGCAGTGGAGGCGGAAGGGCGAGGAAGGGTGCGCCGCCGCCGACGCCGTCGTACTCGGGGGCTAGCTGGGGCGACAGTGGCAGTGGCAGTGGCGGTGGGGAGAGTAGTAGTTCTGGGGAGAGACATTCGAGTACTGGGTTTGGACAGACGAGGAGATGATTGGGGAGGCGTGGGATGGAAGGGTAGCGGGCAGTTGTCGAAACGGGAGCTTCACCGGCATATTTTCGTTATTAGCTAGCCAGTCATTAGCAGTGTACGGCGTTGAAAGACCACTTTATGATGCCTTTGGTTGTAGTCCATGAGTAGCAGTGCTAGATACATGTCCCCCCCCCGAAATGCCACTCGAGCGTAGTCCGAGGCCGTGGGATCAGCGCCGGCCCGAGTTGACCCTGCTAGACCTAATCAGCCGGCGACCGCTCACCACATGTAGCTAGTGGGGCCTGGGGCACATGGCTGCAGAGGGCAGGGAGAGTGTATTTGTATTGTATGCAGCATCTCTAGAATAGCAGCACTGCATGACTGTGGCCAGAGGCACATGTAGCCACACGTACTCCAGTATGGCTACTCAGTGCCACTCAGCGCCACTCCCTGGTGGGCGTGTGTAACCGGGCTGTCCGCAAGCGCTCTTATTCTCCGGCCGGGCTCTTTGGCCTGCGCTTCTGCCCCTGCCCCTGCACCCGGGCTGTCTCTGCGTGTCTGTAGGCCCAGTGGGGCCCAGTGGCGGTAAAGTCAAGTCAGTACTCTACTCTACTTATCTACATGTAGATACGTTCCCTAGAGTAGTGGCGGCACTGTGCTGTCTTGTACCTGCATTTAGCGCACGGTTGCCAGGGGTAGATCGCCGAGTTGGGCCGTTTCAACGTCAGCTCCCCTTCAGTCCTTCAGTGCTCCTCCGCCAATGGTCCAGAGAGAGAGGAAGGCCTCTTGTTTCACCCGGTGGGAGGCGTCTGTTTGCATCTGCACTGCCGTTGGCTGCACGGTCATGACGGTGCTGCCCCTTGCTTCAGCTGCTGCTCCTGTCGATCCGGTGGGTCGTGGATGTATATAATGGTGCCCTCGCTGCTGCTACCGGTGGGGATGCTCCCTCATACTATATCTACAACATTCCGCTCTCTTCTTGCTCTTTATATAGCCACTCTCGCTCTCTCTCTCGCTACAGACATTACATCGCTCGCTCGCTCGCTCTACTCTACGCAAGTAATACCTAATACCGACCTGCACAAACAGCGTTGAACGCACACACACACACACACACACACACACACACACACACACACACACAATGAAGCTCATCCTCGTCTCCTCGCTCCTCGCCCTCGCCGCCGCTACCCCCATCGAGCACGCAAAGCGTGCCGGCAGCGCCTTCGACAGCACCTACCAGATCGGCTCCGTCACCAGCTCGCAGGTCGCCGCCGCCGCCCCCGCCTCCTCGTCCTGCGCGACCGCCTCGTTCGCCAGCGAGTGCCACGACGCAGCAAAGGCAACGCCGCTGCTCAACAGCGCGTTCAAGCAGTACCAGCAGACGACGCTGGGCGAGGTGGCGGCGCTCATCGGCCTCATGACCCTGGAGAGCGCGGACTTTCAGTACAATGTGAACCACTTTCCGGGAAGGCCTGGCCAGGGCAGTACGTACTCCTCCTCCTCCTCCTCCTCCTCCTTGTATAGCCGTGGTGATGATGGCGGTGATGGTGGCTAACACGACGGGTGGTGCAGCCAAGGCGATGCTGATGTTTAACTTTATCTACGACTATGCGGTGGACGCTGGCATGAAGTCGCAGGTGGCCGAGATTGCCGGGTCCGACCAGGCCTCCGCCATCGCGGACGACAAGAAGAACAAGATTAGGGATCTGGTCACCACCGACAAGTAAGCTCCCCTCCCCCCCCGGGCCTGATTTCTCCACCCTCCGAGTGTGTGTGCTGACACAGCAGCGTTGATAGGTACACGTTTGGCGCCGCACCCTGGTTCCTCAGCAAGAAGTGCACGGCAGAGGTGCAGAAGGGCGTCAAGGAGGGCGGGTTCAAGGGCTTCCAGACGTACATGCAGGACTGCGTCGGCACCGGCGCGCTCAGTGCTTCTGACGACAGGGGGAAGAAGTGGTGCGCGGCGGTCAAGGCGCTGAAGCCGGCCAGCATGTCGATGCCGTCGGAGTGCGCATAGACGCATCGTCGCCTCGTTTGTTTTTATAGCGGTGGGTTCCGGGATGGGGGGGGGGGGGGGGTTATT
>VOVZ01000006.1:44825-64738 GCA_008079325.1 Morchella conica | reverse complement strand
GGGGGGGGTTATATATAGGCAATGAGGGTGCTCTTTTTCGTTCTTCTTTTTTTTTACTACTCTCTTTTGTCTGTGTTCTTTGGGGGGGTATTTTTTGTTGTATCTACTCTACATTCTAGAATTCTTCTTAGCTAGGCCGCGGGAAATACTAGACTTCTTTTCACGCGTCGCATAGCTCACAGAAATCCTCATCTCCCCAATTAGCAATCCATAGAAATGCCTCCATTCCAAGCATCGCCGGTGAACCCCCCCCCCACCCCCTGGGCCACACACCGACAACCGCTCACCGGCGGCAACAACCACACCGGATACCCACCCTCCAAGCTTGGAGAGATAGAGAAAAGGTGAGAGCGTGGGAAAAATAATCGCAGTTGGCGTCTGGGGATTTATGTACCTACATAGTATCGATGCATATGAGGCGCGGGGTGCCCCTGCCCCACCCCACCACCGCCCGCGAGCTAGTGCCAAGTGCTGTGCCGCGCTCGGATCGTGCCGCCGCATGCATGCTTGGCGCTCATGCATGCATACGTAGGTACAGCAGGGGACCCTGAGACTTAAACCTAAACCTGACCCCCCCCCCGCCGCCGAGTGCGTTTTCGTGATGGTGGTGGTCATGCCTGGGACGGGTGGGGGTGGGGTCGCCTAGCTAGGTGCCGTCGGGGGTGGGGGCATGGAGGCGAGAAAAGATTAAGCTTGCTCTAGATTGTTTTGCTCGGGTAGCATTTCGCTTGGTGGCCCTTAAGTGGGTGCAGGGGGAGTGGAGGGGGTTGTGGCAGGCGGGGATCGAACATGGGCCGGGGTTAGGGGTAAGTACCTACCTACTGGGAACCCACCGGTTTGGGGGGAAGTTTTGGGAATGAGGGGTTGGAAAGGGCTCTGATTGGGCTGATGTGGCTCAAGGTGGCACTTGGCAGCCAAGCAGGTATTTGGGGAGCCTTTGCAGCACAACCTCCGTCACCGCAAATAACAACCCTCAACAGAATCTGGCGGCCTGGAATGATATGCAGATGGCGCGGTAGGCAGGGGGGATACTGCCGGCTTTTTGGTTGTGTTTTTAACGTTTTTTCAAGTGTAAATATGGCAAAGCGTCTCCCCACATATGTCAAAGTAGAAATGATACCGCATCACTGGTTGGTTGCTGTGGTTACTATGCCATGGTACTACCTATAGCTGCACCGCTGAGGCTTGGATGGAGTGCATTGGGCTTGGGTCCTGGGTCGATGGGCGTTTGGTGGTGGTGGGTCATAAGGTGTCACTCGGTGGTGGTGTGTGTGGCGGTTTGTGGGATCTGTATTGGGTGTGTGTTTGGGGTGTGTTAATGCCTATATGTACTTGTGTACATGCACAATGCGTATTCTTTGGTACGCAGAGAGAAGTGTGTGTGTATGCACATGTACAGAATGTATACAAGTATTTCTCCTGTACAGCGGTAGATGTAGGTAATAAGTGATGGAATATCCTGAGATTATACAGTTGTGCCTGCAAACACTGACTGTGTGTTGATGGCGTTTCAATCAAAACAGGCACCACTCTGTTTCGGCCCGTTCCATCACTTGTTACCTGCCGCTGTACGTAGAGAAGCCCGTGGCACATACCCGGGAACAAGGCCGGATTGAGAGGCGGTCGCGCTGGCCGTAAGCTAAAGGTAGATGATGTATACGTACATGTATAGAGGAGTCGGCTAATCCTTTGGACAGATCAGCAAGAGATGGGATGCGTGGCAGAGCTCGAGGCCAAGGCTTTTATGGGCCGTGCGAATAAATTCCCCGCCTAGGTAGCTTGGGGAACCACTAAAGCGTCGAGGAGTATAAAAGAACGGCCTATCGCCCAGCTTCACCCTCCATCCATTATCATTATCCACCAAGACATGAGCGAATCAACAGCATCGAACGAAGGGCATAAGGAAAAAGCATTGCCCTTCATCCTCGCCATCCATCGCTCCAGCATCCAATCCTGCACTTGGCTGTAGGTACGTGCTTGCAATCTTAGGAATTCCTTGTTTCGAAGCTTATTGAAAGTGCTAACAGACTGGTAGAAAACCCAAGAATGGCAAGAGTAATCAAATATGGCAACCCACTCGATGCCTGCATTATAGACATAGAATGCCATAAGAGGCTGTTGTCAGTAGAGAATGTAAGAATTCACTTCCAAGCTATCATTTATTTGCATGTCTAACACAACGCGAAAACAGGACATTCGTTACATCAGGGACTCCTTGAATGCCACTGTCTTCCAGTGCAGGGTCCGTCCGGGCAAGCCCGGATGGACCTTGTAGGAGTATATCCTCCTTTGGGGTTTAGCCCTTACGTTTATTGTTCGTTTCTCTCCAGTACCGGATTGTCTTATATAGATACTAATAACTTTTTAGATCATACTCCAATTAGTTGGAGATGGAAAGATTATTAAATTAAGAGTTGTCCAACTTTTTACCTCAGCAGATGTTGCTACGGAGGTTCAGCTTGCTGCTGCTGGGGGTGGAGAGGCTGCCCCCCCCGCAGCGGCGGCAGCTAATATCGATGGGAATTAGCCTATTCTTTTTTCTTTTTTCCTTTTCTTTTCCTTTGCTCTTTTTTCTCTTTTTTCTCTTTTTTCCTGTTTTTTATCTTTTTATCTTTTTTATCTTTTTTATCTTTTTTCTCTTTTATATTATTTTTTACTGGCGTTTTTTTTTTCCTTTTTTATGTATATGTATATGTATATGTATTTTTTTCTTTTCTTTTTTTTTCTTATTTGCTTCTTTTTCCTTTTTTCATTTTTAATTTTTCATTTTTTTCCTTTTCCTACTTTTTCTTTCTACATATATACATGTAACTAATAACATATATTATCTCGCTGTATACATACATAGCCTTTTCCTTCTAGCAGTTAAAAGTATTTTGAAATAACGAGCGAGTAAGTACAGTGGAAAGTAATAAGCGACGAAACGCTCTGATATATTGTTCTGGCAGCAAACACATATATTGGTGGGGTTTACTCAAAATATATCAATGTCTCAGTTAGTTTGTAGTGACTGTCGATATAGATCGTGGATAGAATACACATTATGATATCTGCTCAGAGTTCGTATTTACATATAAGATTGGGATTGGGCAGTATTATTTCTCTTAGACTTAAACTTTAGGGCCCGTTTGGAGAGAATAAAGCTTAGCAGCTGGGTTAAGCAACAATCGCGCTAGCAACTGATTTTGACTGCGAAATATGGATATCGCGCGTCACTCTTGTCCTAACGGTATTTCCCGTTTTAACGGAGTTTTACTTTACTTTGCCGCACGACCCGAGCCTATAATTCGGCAGATATCAGCATGTGAGTTTAACTGGCGCTCATAGAACTGCAACTCACGCCCACAGTGCTCCGGAAGATCCGGAATATCATATAAAACCACAGCAGCGTAATCACAAGCATCTTTAGAATCCCAATCCCACTCAGTCCTGAATCCTCGGGATGCGACACCGGTGGTAGCTTCTCGGTGGGCCAGTCCGCGGGGTCAACGTCAGACCTATCTGTGTTCTGAATGTATTAGGTGAAGCTAGGCCAATACATGCGCTGAGAGGGGCACCTTTAGGTCCTCCGTTGGCGGTGCCTGGACATTCCTGCGCACGTTCTTCGTCCATTCTATTCCAAGGATTAGATCTGGATATTCCAAGTCTGATAGTAAATAGGGATATGGAGAATGTATCTACCAAATAAGTCTGGTTCGGACAGACTGGGGGTACCCTCGGGTAGAAAGAACCCTTTGTTATAGTAGTCGGCCCATGGTGGTGGACTATACATAGATCTGTCTCCAGAGATATACCTCTCGTAGCCTCTAGAGATATACCCATCGTAAAAATAAACTATGTTCATCAAACATTCGAAATCACCCAAGCACATATCACTCGTAGGCTGGTTTATGTCGTATTTCGGCTTATCGATATGGGATCTTTGGCTGTCGAAGCTGCAACTTATACTACTTCTGAAATAAGGCGAAAGTAGTCCGGCAATGCCGAAGTCACGCATGACAAAGGGCCCGCCGAGTCCGCTGAAAAGCGCCCTGTTCAAGAGGCAATCTGGGTCAGGGTCTGTGTAGGATATCTCGCTGGGGAACATAGATCCCGGCACGCCGATTCTGAGTCCAAGCTCATCAGAGAGATAGTTGCCGAATGGGCATGCAGGTTCGCCAAATATGCATGTCGGTTCACCGAACAGGCACTTCGCCTCGCCCTGTTCGCATTGTGCCTTCTCCGATACACACATTGCCGCGCCATAGCATCTCTTATAAGCTTTTATTTAGTACTCGTTGCCAATTAAAAGGTAAGGGAATTTAACATATTGTGGGAAGCGGAAGACTACTGTACCAATGGATAGAAGTACATCTAACAGTGATATAATGTATATATGAGATGAAGATTTCGGTTTGTGTAGATATAGGGTTTGCACGTCCTAGTGGGGCGAAGATGCAGAGGTGCGTTCTTTTATATACAGCACCGTACAAAAATAGGCGGCCGCGGTACCAAAATGATCTGGTTTGTTTGTATACGGAGAAGCTACAGACTGTTATTTTTAGAATCGGTGAAGCCACTGTAGTCAACTCTCCATACAACTTCTTCCTCTAAACTCCTCGGGAGTCACGTCAGATTAATGTCATATGTACATACATGTATATGTACAAGACGTTCCTATATATATCTCTACATGATCATATGAAGCTGCTCCAAAAAAGCGAGGGCACATCACCCTCGTCAGTTTGGCAGCGTGGTGAAGTGTTCCAATCCACACCAACTAGCCAAAAGTCTCTAGGATTCGTGACTGGGGAATAGTTTACTATTTATCACCGTTTCAGGTAAATCTCAAGAGCCAATTCGGACCGACATTGTGGTTCATGCTGGTGATAACCGTTTAGTGATAAGGTACTCGCGTAGCAGGCGGGAAAACGATAGACAGGCGCGTGTCCGAATGGGACTAGCGCCTATAGCTTAGCTTTTGTCTTGTTTCTTTTTCACGATCATCATTAAAACAGTAGTATCTTTGTTGCGCTGCTGCCAAGGAAAACTACGACCTTTTATTTCATAGAGATGAAATAGA
Organism: Morchella conica; assembly: GCA_008079325.1. Taxonomy (NCBI): domain Eukaryota; kingdom Fungi; phylum Ascomycota; class Pezizomycetes; order Pezizales; family Morchellaceae; genus Morchella; species Morchella conica. The sequence goes on along the minus strand of VOVZ01000006.1, from coordinate 59,676 downwards.
GAGGTAAAAACAGCAGACATTCACAACGTGACATTGGATGCTATGGTAAATTTCGCTAGTGCATCATTTCTCTAGAAGGAAACTGGGTTCTACCTGAAGAGGACGGTGTTCGAATGGCCCAGAGTTAGCTACTAGTACTCTGCAGATCTGATGATTACGTCAATGCAGACCGTACATGTATTTAGGTACAAGACTCTCAGGTAAATAGTGAATAATACCTCCCGAGTAGTTTGACGTCGAATACTTGAATATCAAAATACTATTAACGTCCGTCCGAACGAACAGGACTACTAAAATCATAGTAATTACAGTTCTCACTAACTCAACGCTGGTGTTCGATGGGTTGACTAATTCTAGGGCTGATACATACGCTGATTTATATCTTTGACTACGAGGCAATTTCATAGAAAATTGTACAGCTGTGTATGGGACTTCGTTTAGCACTTTTAAGATTGACACATTATCCATATTTGTAATCCTAGTTCGGGCTCACGGTGGTCAGCAGCGTGTAGTATACCGCCATTGACCTCAGGGGATTGGTTAGATTCGGGTCACTTTCGTGGGGGACTCCTCCTTTGGATCCGGGAAGATCAATTTAATGTTTTCAACCAATCTAGGAGAGATACTATAAACTTAGGCCCACAAATATCCGCGTACTGACCTTTACTACCGCTTTTAGAGTAGCTCCAGACCTCCGCCGACTGATTGGGTAAAATCCAGACGCACAAGAGGCATTTACTCACGCACCAATTCTTCTTACTGTAGCTAATATATGACAGATCGGCTCTGATAAAAATTCAAATTATTCTCCCAATTACATGTATTGATCTGTTCCTGGGTTTTTCGGTTACCTAGTGTGACTTGGGGGCCTGGTCATGTTTGGACAAAGATCTTAGAAATCCATACAAACGCACCTCGATCTTGTTACTCTTGAAGTCATAATAGGATGATGGGATAGCCAAAGTTAGTGGATATTTACCCTTATCGTTGTTTTACTTCGCAAAAGAAACTATTCGTGAATAGTCTACGCGGATACGGCACTCCACGTGCACTGCTTTGTATAGGTCTGGGGTTTCATTACCAGAGGATCGAACGAGATTATAACTCATAATAATCACACGGATAAGAACAGAGAGGGTATTTTTTTCAGATATGGCGCGAGAAGGCATAGGGGGTGGGTGTGTCAACTTCAGAGGAACATTTTTGTATGGGAATTGGAGAGAATTCCACCGTTAGTCTGACGCTAGGAATATTATGGGGGTAGATCTCAAAATTTCTGTTGATTGATTGGGTGCAAACGCCGAAGTTTACACACCTACCCACCATAGCTTCTCGAGCTATATGCACTCGATAGATATCTATGTACAAAAGCACAAGTTTATTCTCATCTAGACCAAATCTTGTCTCATCTGTCCAGTTATTTAAGAAACTGGCATGATTATAGAATTGTTGTCAAAAGTCAATCAAAATCTTGCCATCCTCGTAAGTTGGGTTCTCCCCAAAATATCTCCCAGTATAATTGCTGCTCATGATCAAGCTTAATACATTTTTTACTGAAAAGGGAACTTTAAGGTAAACACGGCTTACCTCCATTTCATAAGGCCGGCACAGATATCCTTGCATCCCAATACGAACTTACTGACCTCTTCGTCCAATGTATCATTCTCAGATGGCGGAGGTAGATCTCGCTCAGCGCTCTCGAATTCTGATTGTGCTTGTCGAAGCAGCACCGCTGCATGATCCATCGCTTCCTGTGGACTCATACCCTCATGATACGCCAGGACACTTACGATATTATCGACGTGTCCGGCGCGCTTGTGAGGAACGACAGATAATTAGACTACTAAATTAGTAGGTTAATCCTAGATAAGAAACCTACAAGCTCACGCGCAAGTGAAACCATGTCATTTGAGCTACAGTGGAGGAACCTTAGCGCATCGTCACGCATGCAGGCATGATAGAAGGGTAACTCACATCATAACTATGTCCCTTGTTCTTCCTAGAATCTGCTGAAAGGCGCCGTGGCCTACGATTGTCTGTGGGATATCTAGGCCATAGCAGTATCTGCAGCACCCAAGTCAAGGACTAACCTAGACAGAAAGGTGTAGGCGGAATTTACTCTATAAGGTCGATGATTGGTGGTACACCTACGCATTCTCGCCTCATAGTGTAGTACTCCGATAGTGTAGGCACATTATCGTCCTGTCTTCCGTACCAGCTGGTAACGTTGTGGACATATTCCTTCAGATCACGCAGCAGGCGTTCACGAGGTTCTATGTTGGGGCTATATCAGCGATCTGGTTGGTAGACGGCTTGGGTATACAGCAGTACCTTTACACATCTTGTTCCGGATACGACCTGCAACCCAGGAGAAGGAAGCGTTAAGGGAAGAGACAACGGACGGTTTAGACCCTGGTGGGTCGGCAAGTAGATATTCAAAATTGCCCATTGTCTCTTCCCGGATTTGAATGCTATCAACACCTTCAAATTGGGTATCAAATACGTCATCCCATGCCCATACCTACTAACTATTAGCCTCGGAAATTCCGAAGCGTTTCTTGCGGACGATCAAGGGGGAACGACATGCCCAGGCGTAATAGCAGGCAATAGTAGCCAGGGCTTCCTCATCGCCGTCTGGATACAAGAACTGAGCGACAAGTCCGAATTCTGCTGCGGCGGTCTTTCTAAGAAAAGCCTCATCTTGGCTTATGCTATAAGGGCTGTTACTCATCAAGGGACAGGAGATAGACTAATCTATCAAATAATGGTAGCGCGCGGCGAACCTTCTTGCCCACGAATTGATCGCCTCCTTTACATAGGGGCTACAGTCCTCTGTCTCAGTCACTCGCCAGCCTTTCAAGGTGCTGGGGATGTCTGGGAGTAGGATCCTGGTCCCTTTGAACATTGCCTGAACCTCTGACTTTGGCGTGACGGCAGACATATTTGCGGTGGTTTCGGGTAATATCGTCGACTTGCTTTAACGAGTCCGAGCCTTCTTTATTCACTATAGACTAGCTAGCAGCCTACACTGTTATGGATGGTCAGTTATCTATTCGCAATCAGATATATAGAGAAGACATAGGGGGAGATATATATCCCATAATACCAACATATACATGTATGCTAGCTACAGTACTGTACCTACATGTAGCTGGGGAGTCGGCGACTATATATATGGGGGGTGGGGTATGTGTATAGGCTATGCTGAATTGCGGGGTAACTACAGGTCGTGTCACCCGGGCGATCATGTCAGCAACCGGGGTGTAATTTTATGCGCAAGTGGAATAGAAAGTAATTGCATTGTTTATATCGATGATAGAAGAGAGCTAGAGGGAAAGACTTCCGCTCCTATATCTACATGGGAAATCCAACGTCGGTAGACATGAAGAAGAGCCTTTGGACGGATTGACATGATGGCATCCTTGTACAGCTTTATACAAACGTTACATGTATACATTACTTTGCATGTGTCCTGAATTAAGACAATCTTCTTCCATGTACATGTATCTACACATACACCTACCTGAACCAATACACGGGCCAAGTTTGTCCCTCTGTAGGATGGACCCATAGTATACACTTGCAATTATAGCTGTCGCACCATCATCACGCATCCATGTACAAGACATTCATATTCCGCACGTTTAGCTAGGGCTCTCAAATTTCAAATTTGACAACCCATATACTTATACATGACTTACATCGTAGAATCGATATCACGGATCCGCCCCCTTTAGCGTTCCTATCTTTTTCGAACTGCGGCTTGGCACCGAGTGATAGCCTGTACGTATACAATGGTAACGTACGAGATCTTTTTTATTTTGGGGTTCAACCCATTAATTACATGATTCTCGAGATCTCGTTGGCATGGAAATTTTTAAGTTTAGTCCATGTCCACAAAATTGCGCTTTTTTTGTGTCTAAGGTTGTTTAAGGTAACGTATAACTTGTACGTCTCATCCGGTGGAGGGCCTATTTTCAAGTTGAGTTGGTGAATATTAATCGATGTGTATGGAAATCATTTTGCTTTACTGTGATTCGGCCTCTGTTTAAATACAAGCACAATATCTTGCACTAGCTACACTACACCTTTCAGCACTAATACCTTCACGGATATAAGTATATTTCCCCTGTAAGACAGAAGTTTTGTTGGTAGTAAAAGCACCTTCTTGCGCCTAGTATCCACATAGGCATGCAATTTCATTGCACCGGAAGCTTATCATCTGGACTTAAATCCCCATATTCCTCAGACTTCAAAATCTTTCCCCGTGGTAGACTCTATTCATTAAAGATATCTCTAAGATACATATTATACTTTCATTAAGTACGTTTTCTTCACTCATAACCAACCCATCTGTCTTAGAGAACCCAACTAGCTATAACTGGCGCACGATCTCGGGATCCTCCAAATCTACAATCGGAATAGTGAGGGGTAGACATATCGCACCTTTACCATCCGGATTCAAGCATTTCACGATCCCCATCGACGCCGAAAAGCACTCACACCACTCCAACAGGTCATTCCACTGACTCAGCAACGGCGATAATACCCTATTGACCCTATTCGCCTTCCCATACCAATGACTGCCCTTCTCAGTTATCGGATGTCTCTTGAAAAGCTCTCCTCCCGGATGTCCTTCTCTCCAGAAAAGCGTCACCTTGAGATAGACCTGCACTACTTCAACAGGAGCGGTGACTTTATACCACCTCACAAGCAGCGCCCAATACGCCTCTTGGTCACGCCGGGCATCGCTAATGCGTTTTGGATTATGGTTCAGGTCCGAATGGTCCTGCACTAGCTTTCTCACCGCACTAGCCAGATCGTCGAGCGCCTCACGGACATCCAGAATATCTGGATCGACTGTATTGTCCCAAACAGTGCTGCCGCCGTGGAGCCAATCCCAGGGCACAGCAATATCGCCGCCGGGGGCGTATCGGGTGGGTCTAGTGATGCGGAAAGGGCGGTATTCGCGTAATGGAGGCGCGTCGCTATTAACGGGGATGGGATAATTAGAGTAGGAGCGGACGGTGGCGCAGTCACCGGAGGGAGTTATTGAGTTGTGGGTGTGTGGCGACGTCTGATGGAAAGACATAATGAGCTATGGGGCGAGAGCGGAAATTTTAGGGTAGAGATGGTACTTTAGTAGGTGGTGACATGGGGAGTTATTAAATAGGTTCATGAAAAGCTGCTTTACGATAATGATGCAGTTAGTTGTCTTGTTTCATAGAATGCCCATACGTCCTCTTAACTTTCAATTCCATGTATTTGTCTAATATGTGCATGTTTTAGTCACTGACGCTTGAATCTATTAATGTGACTTTCCCAGTAAAATAGAAAGCAATCATAGTTATGACCATTTATAAAGCAGGGAACTAACATTGACCGCTGAAATACCATAGACACGGCGGATACTTTATGTGGGGAACCCTAAGAACCGTATATGTAACGCTTTGTGGAGAGAACATCTGCCCCATGAGATATCCGGGAGTCGGCTGACAGCGAGGCCGTATCTGATGAGACCGTTGCGGAATATCAGCTGCAAGTCAACTTCCATGGTTCCTGTGATGATTATAGGTAGATATCGAGATGATTATTAGGACAGGAACTAGTTAATTTAATCATCTATGAACGAGATCTAAGGCGCTCCCCAGTTGCCAAACTGCGCCGAATCCGGCTGAACTCTCCCCTGATACTTTGTTTGGGGGTACAATGAAGCGACGAAGAGGCATTTTCTATGGATATCTAAGTGTTGCGGTTCTGCTCGCTTTGAGGCACCACGGCTAATCTGATGACCCTGTTTCCATATTCCTTTGATTAAGCTTGAGATGTGGGTGACCGCATAGCCGTTGAGTTGTATACGTACCACATGTGTGGTCCTATTTGTAGGGGAACATCGCTAGGTGTGGATTGTAACATAAACACATGTAGTCAGCGGGTAGTTGCTTAAGCTTCATTTAGGGTCATCCATGCATGGGATAAAGTGATAAGCACTAGGCCTAGGAACATTCTTCTACCGTAGAGCCTGGGACTATGCTTATATTATGACTCCACGTACATTGACCCTATAGCTATTCCGACTATCCCATGATGTTAGCTTGTTTGAGGCCCGGAATATTTTACTTCTGCTCAGACACTCTACCACCGCAAGAAATGCATCACCTGATATTTTGCCCATAGTACAATGGTGCTTAAATGCACCGATCGATGCGTAAACGTGTCGAAGCCTCAGTAACGCCGTCTAGTTGACGACTTTATTGACGACTTTATTGATGACTTACTTTACTGATGATTTTCAGCTTCTTGATCTATTGGTATAGTTCTCAGTAATAGTATATCAACCAATACATGTAGCGTGGACGGTGGGGTGTGGGCTTGAGAAGCATAATAGTACAGGTTCAAGCCCGGAACTGCTTTCATTTTTATTTCTTGATACATACATTGAACACTTGGCGAATATGAGACTGTGATGTATTATAGATGCATTTATCGATGCACTATCCATCCGTTGTGGGCGCTGTATAGACTTGATGCATCTCACTGATGCATTTTATACTGTGGCAGTGATATCCATCCCAACTTGTTATCGGTTACCGCAAACAGCAGGTTTATAATTTATATGATGATTTGATAAAGAACGACTGTTCCGGCGGAACCAAAGGCTGCTGCTGGACACATGTAGTCAGTACATGTAGTTTCAAACATACATTCTAGAAACTGCGACCTTCTTTCTCATGGGGTGATGAACAAAGATCTTGCAATCATGAATGTGAGCTCGAGAAAAAAAAAAAAAAAGATATATTACTACAATACAGTGTCTCAGAAAATGAAATGAGACATTTCGGGTGATTTGATTGGTTGGAACAGGTTGTAATAGGGGTTCGGGACAGGGATGTGACTTAGTCATCGCGACACATCAAAGTTGGCCGGTTGTCCTGCCTGCTTTTGTATGGTTACCCTGCACGATTTGCAGCGATTAGACGCTGTCACGGGTAAGGTCAGCACGGGGGTACGGTCAATCTTAAATATACGCCGGAGTTAATCGACTACCTCTTCTGGTTTTCATACAAAATCTTGGAATTGACCATACCCCCGTGTTGACCGTATCCCCGTGAAAGCGTCTACCTTGCCTCCTGCTGGCGGTGCCGCCGAAACCCTAACCCTGACTCATTCCTGAATGGAAGCCAGCCCACCCGACGGAACTCTGTATAAGTGAAGAATAAATATAAGGAATAAATATAATTATTAGATATTCGACAATTCGTAGTGGTAATGAGATAGAATGTGGAGAAGCGTCGGCGGTATGTGGAGGGAAGGTGGAGGGGCGATGGAGGGGATCCGGGATGCAATGCAATGTGCCACTGATGCCATTAATTGGAGTGGCATTAGTAACTGAGGTTGGCATTAATTTGAACCGGCATTGAAGCTGCATATATCGAAGATAGAATTGGAGCGAGGATTGGACTAAGAGCTGGCATCGGAGCTGGAATATCTTGGAGCTGGCATATATTGCAATTGGAGCTGGCATATATATATTAGAGCTGGCATCAGGGCGGGCATTGGATTCAGAGCTGGCATTGGAGCTGACATGGGGGCGGGCATGGGGGCAGGCATTAGACTCAGGGCTGGCATTGGCGTTAGCACCATATATTGGAGCTGATACCGGAGCCGGTATTTGAGCTGACACCGGAGCCAGCATTACAGCTGGCACTGGAGCTGACACAGTCGAGATACCTGATAATCAATATATCTATAGCAGGATTTGGGCATTTATGCGGCATGGCCGTGAGAACTAGCCATGAGAGGGCTAAGGCAGAACTAATTAACTACTGGAGGTGCCTAAACACTACACAAGGGTGGGAGAGAAGGAGACTTCGCGGTCGCGATGTGGCCACTGCTAGTATTTAAGTACGTATGTGCTTTCTTCAGCCCGTATTCACCTGTATGCGTAGTATATATAGGTAGAAACAAATGAATTTTCAATACTTGTATATACGCAGTGTAGAGGAGTGATGACTGGAAGCAGATTTTGAAGGAGAAGTCAGCCTGCAGCTGTACTCTATAGATCTAGCTAGTTAATGAGCGAAGAGGATCATGATTATTGAGGGCGACTCGGCGATGCTGTCTCGCTGTAGCTGGGTATTCTCTTTACCATAGCCTCATATCGGCGGGTAGTATGTCTCTGAACCCCACTTGGTGATTTGTTCTGCCTAGGGTACCCGACAGAGCGCGAGGAATTATCGCAGCTGAGAACGAGATGGCCAGGCATTCACTGTCAGGTCCTGTTGTAAGGAGCATCGAGGCAACACAAAGTATATATAGCTTCGGGGAGACGACTCCTACCCGATATACCTCATCTTGCTCGTTTGGATATTGCTTCTGATCCTAGATCACAATATCAAAGGACAGCTCGGAAAATCATATCGCGCGATCCAGAAGGCTCCGATCAGCAAAACAATTTTGAGAATGTCATACAGAGTAGATTAATCTTAGTCTTCTTATTCCACACTACCCAACAGGGATGAGCCATTCGTCCCACTTGATATAATCCGGATCACGGATAATCACTCGCATCACAAAGAATCACTCGCATCACAACGAGTCACTCGCATCACAAATAGTCACTCGGGTTAGTGCAATATTGCCTGAGGTTGTGTTTTTTCTTTTTCTTTTTTGTTCATTTAATTAACTAATTGTGCCTGAATTGGATTAATGAGGAAGGATACAAAACAGCTGTCTCGTAAACTCTTGTTATAGATCTAGAGTGAAATACCAACAGTGCGGGTGGAAGTGATATTTGGCAGAGAACAAGTACTTTCTGGAATGTAAATATCAACAACAATTGTATTCAATGTTGACTTCTCTGGAGTTCAGAATGATGTTCTTGTATTGCTATGATGTCGCCTTAGTATGTAACGAAGCGAGGTCTGGTTTGAATCGTCTGGGATTATGCTGACCTGATTCTACAGTGGCACTCAAGTAACAACAATGGATTCTTGGGCAAGCCCAAGATTACCGCAGGCTTTGTGCTGATATGTATTATCTGGGACGGACACTCAAGGCATCTCCAATGTACCAGGAACTTCATCGGACCCATCGCTAGGTATAGGTATCGATATCAAGCCTAGGCTCATTAATACTCTGGTGTCGAAAACACCATCAAAGCTAGACTCAGTTAACTTTTTCTCGATTTTTATTTTCACATACATACTACAATATAGCCAATCAATTACATGTATTTCCAACCTTTAGGCATGGTGCAATAGTGGAATTGTATACGTAGAATAAGGTGTTCGTCTAATAGTGATAAGGGAGAATCAATGCATGCACTATCATCAGTCATTCAAGATCGTATCACTTCACAAGGTGCCTAGTAACAGTCAGAAGGACAGATGTCTTGTGAGTATAATGGACCACCATATATTAAGACACGATAGTATAAATGTATGTACTAAGGGATAATCAGCCCCGCTATCCATAACCCTGAGATATATGTACCTGCATGTAGCTTGTAGAGTATATCAGAACGGGGTGTTGTCACTAACATACATGTAGTACATAGTACAGTAGCAGTATACCACCTCGCGACCGCGAGGTATCATTCTCTCCGACCTCCGTGTCGTATTTGGGCAAGTCCAGTAGTTGGTTAGATTTGCCTTAGACCTCTCATGCATGGCCAGTTCTCACGATAATTCCCAAATGCTGCTATAGCAATATAAATCTGTCCGTGAATTATCAGATATTTCAATTGCAAACTCCAATGCCAGGTCCAGTGCCAGCTGTAATGCCCGCCCCGATGCCAGCTCCAATCCAATGCCGGCTCCAATGCCCGCTTCAATGTCCGCTCCGGCATTGCCAGCTCCAATATATGCCAGCTCCAATGCCAGCTTCAATGCCGACTCCAATATCCACTGCAATATATACATTCTTCCATCTCCAGTGCCGGCTCTAATTACTGCCAGTCCAATTACTGCCACTCCAATAGTGTGTCCACTCACTGGTTTTCACACCCCCCGGGCCTCTACTGCTCCTCCACCTCCACCGCTGCTCCATCCCCCAATTCCCAATTCGATTCTCCCTCCACTACTCCGTGTCTCCCTTCCCTCGCCCCTCCCCTCCCCTTGTACCTCCTCACCCCCCCCTCCACTGATAAATTCCCTCCCCCACCTTCCATCCCCCTCCCCCCCCCACCCTTCTTCAGCTCCAATATATATCAGCTGCAATGCGAGCTCTGAGCCCAATGCTCGCCCCGATGGATGCTCCAATGCTAGCTCTGGTGCTAGGTTCAATGCCGGTTTGAATGCCCGTTCCGGTGGCAGCTCCAATACCGGCTCATGTACCAGCTCTAAGGCCAGCTCTAGTACCAGCTCCAATATATGCCTGCTCCGGTGCCAGCTCTAATGCCGGATCTGGTAAGAGCTTCAATGCCGCTTCGAATGAGTGACAGCTCCAATATGTGACAGCTCTAATGCCCGGTCCAGTACTGTGTCCACCCACTGACCTCCACCGCTCCTTCACCTCACCCTCCAACACTCCTCCGCCTCCCCTTCGCCGTTCCTCCACCTCCACCGCTCCCCCACCTTCCCCCTCCCCCCTCCACTGCCCGTCCCCCTCCCTCCTCCACCTTCCCTCCCACACCGCTCCTCCACCTTCCACAGGCACTGCTCTTTTTGGCGGAGTGAAACCCAAATATATATATAGCCCCGTAGATCTCCACTCGTGAACTACAAAGTACTCTGGGCGGTGTGATCTTTTCCTTGCACCTTCCATTGACCTTTTAGATTTAACGTTCACAAAGAATCAGCGTCTGGAGAAACCGAGTCTGGCAGTTATTCGATCCCTGACAGTTACTGACTCATGAAACGCAGGTTCAGTCGTATCAGATTTCCACTTTTTCAAACGAAACCGTATGAGAGACATTTAAAAGAGATTTCTCATCAGGTAATGAACTATGATGAGACCGAGCAGCTCGCGATCGGTTTTCGTTGTTTCTTCCCTAGCTACTCGGGTTATATTACAATACGAGCAAACGCTCCTTCTTGTTTCCTAGATTGCATAAGATTTATCGAGATTTCTATTATATTTACCGGAGAATGTTGTGCCTGCCTTATTTATACGTAGCTGTACAATCGTAGTGTGGCATCCGGGTCAGGCATCCGATAAATGTACTTGTATAACTAAGGAGTACGCACACCTTCCGGAGAGTCATTACAGATTTCTATTTTTCTTTCTTTTAATTCATGGTCGTTCCAATCTTACTTGTACTAGGTTTAGTATTTGTGGTTTTCACTCTCCCTGTGTTTCTCTATCAATCTATACTTCCTTCATCTAACCAGCTCTCATACTCAGAACTCCTATAGAGCTCCTACCTCCCCCCAAGCACACAGCGTTCAGCTATAATGGACTCCTTACAGGCTCCGCCGAAGCCATGTAGTATCTGCCACCAACCAACACCACCAAAGCGCAAATCGTACAACAGCAGCGCCTACTGCCACCTCAACCCCAGAAAGAAGACTGGTCCCTCCGCAAACTCCTCTGTAGCTAGCTCGATAGCTTTTCCACTGCGCCCGGCACCGGTCTCCTGCTTGCCATCTACTTTCCCATTCGCGAGAAAGCACCCAAATCAATCTGAACTTCTAGATCCTGTCAAGAGGCATAGAACATATAATTACGTATTAGAGTATGAGAAAGATAACGCGGGTTTTACAGGGTAGTGGGGGGAAAGTGCTTCTGCTTTAGAATAATGAAAAGGAATAAAGTGCGCAATATTGGAGTATTAGATGATGAGATACAGTTGTCATCTAAAATCAAGGCTTACAGATGTTTGTTTACTTCGCCACAAGGGATTAATGAGTGCGCAGAGCACGTTGCAAAGGGAAAGAAAGGTTCACTTTGGGGACGAGTAGCCGATATAGGCTATAAAGAAAGCTGGGAACGGTTCTATGCTGTACGCGGACGTTGAAATGGAGGATTTGATGTTGCGGATTTCTCGTTCCTTAATCAAAAGATCACAACTTTGAGTGGAGATTTTACTGAAATGAGTTTCGACCTTTTAATTAACAAATGTGTACTTTACGGCTATAAATGTTTCCATGGATATATGGTACCTCAGGCCAGGACGTTGAGATGATAGTGGGCATCAAGTCGTAATAGATGCTATTATAGGATATTTGTTATATGCTAGTCTCGACAATATCTATTCAATTTGCACCTTTTAAGATATTTCTAGTTTTCTAGGTGGAAACGGTGTTGATTTCCGAACATTGAGATAATTTGGAATCTGCGTACTTTAGTTAGGGTTAGTTAGTCTTTTACAAACGAGACACAGTATGTAGACAAGACCTTCTGCGGTGTGGGTAATCTTGGGGTGATATTCACGGCGCCTTTGTTATAATCTTTTGTTACCTCTGCTTCTACAGTAATAACTCGGTAGTAGGCTGTTCGTGTTGACTGAGTCTGATTGTTTGTGTGAATAGAGAAGTAGAGCGTTTTATTGTTTTGTTAAACATGTATATTGTGTATGCAAAAGACAAGAAAACCACACCCCAATGCCAAATCCCCGATCGATGTCCCAAACCATTCTTTGCACCTCCACTCCCCGTCCCTGCGCGAACACGAGTATCCAACAACGCCTTCCGTGCCGGTATGATTCCTGAAATTCTGTCATCGACCGGTTAGTACCTACGCGACTATAAGATGAGTGAATAACTTGCCTCCAATAAACCGGTCCAAAATGTAACTATTATCGAGCGTGGAAAACGAACGAATATCGCCGTAAACGCGCCTAAACATGTCAGCAATTCGCACACCCCGACCAGGTTGGCCAGCAGCCTTAAGCCTCTACATCAGCCCAGGGCGAGGAGCCCAGCTTTACGCGGAGGCCACTGGCCAGGGTGGCTTCTCGAGATGTTGCCCATTGACCTTGCTCTAGGCTGACAACACAAGTCCACACCCTTACACACCCAATCCCCCAGTGACCGGGTTGGCCAGCTGCCTTAAGCCTCGGCGCGCGGCCCAGGGCGAACTGCCCAGCCTTGCGCGTTGGCCACCGGTCGGGGGTGAGGGGAGCGATGAGGGTGAGGACCAGGTGTATGCATGGCTGGTGCTGTCGTCACGGGCGTTGAGGGCGTATTGGTGGTGATAGGGGTGGTGGTGGGGACGGTGATGGTGGTGATGGTGATGGTGGGGAGTGTTGAGTTCAGGAGATGAAATATGAAAGGGCATTGTTGTTTGAAGTTGTGGAGTGTGGCGTGTGGGATGTGGCGTGTGGATGAGTGATATGCAGCACCAGTGTCTTGGCTGCTGCTATCGAGTTGAGCCGCACATCCGAGTTGAGCCGCACATCCGAGTTGAGCCGCACTTGCCTTGGCGCATGGCGCCTTTGTTCATCATGAGGAATGAGCAGGAGTTAGTACATACATCTGCTTAGGCTTCCGAGCCCGTCAAATCAATTAATTGTTATAAAGTACATATAATCAGTCACTTGCTTTGAGCTCTCCGATGAAGAACCTAGGTGTAGTACTTGTATGTACATAGGTACATGTAGATCGACTCGTCTTGGGGCGGGGGTGTCTTCTCACTTCTCCCTGTTTAATTTAGATATATACAATATAGACGCTTTCACGGGGCTACGGTCAGCACGGGATACGGTCAATGTCAAATATAAACCGGAGTGAGGTATGGTACGCAGGGAGTTGATCGACTACCTCTTGGGATTGACCATACCCCCGTGTTGACCGTACCCCCGTATTCATATCCCTTCGTCTGTTCCCACGAATCAGCACGATTGTTCAAAGCACTACTCGATTAACGATTTTTGGTTACAGACGAAGGGATATTCCCCATATTTATACCAGTTCACGATATCAGTGGCTATATATACCGTAATGCCCTTCTTCATCCCCACAACCTACTTCAACTCGCACCCCGACACCTGGTCCCTAAGAGGCTTCTTTGCCGCATCAGCCGCATGTACACCCCCCGCAGAGGGTCTCCAGCTCCAGCACGTGATAGACGTCTATGTCCGCACGCTCTCCGAACTCGCCTCTGGATCTCTCGATGGCCAGACGAGTGGTGGTCCCAGTGTCGCGGAATTCGAAGGGCAAGTCGCGGAGGCTGCCGAAAGGAAGAGGGAGTGTGCGTCTTTGCTGCTCACAGCTTATAAACAGGTGTGCTCTTGAACAACAATACTTCGACCCCCCCCCCTCCCCCCGGCTTGTACTAATTCTTGATGAGGGGGTGGTGTCTAGGGGACCGACCATGCGCTTGCACGGGCTCTATGGGCAGACTACACCGCTACCACCACATGCACTGCAGCCGCAAGTGGGACAGCGGGGGAGAAGCAGAAGAAGAAGCCTAAAAAGACAGCCAAGAAGCGTCCTGCGCGCGACCTACCAGAACTACCCCCGCCGCTACCGCCCTCATATGCGGAAGCCGCCGAGTCGTCCGCTGATGACCTCGAGGTAGTGGTGCCTGAGGTCTCTTCGAAGCGGCAAAGGGTAGCCGACTCCAAGGCGTGGTACGCACCGCGATCCCGTCTAGCTTCTAGCTGTGCAATGCTAATGTTGCTGTTGTGATCTAGCCTCGGCCAGTTCGAGGTTTTTTACGCTGCCATGGATCCGTTGCACAAATGGACATTGAGAACCGGTAAAGTGGTCGAAGACGCCCTCTACGATGCCATTACTACCGCTGCGGTGGAGAGTGAGCGCCTCAAGATGTGGATCATCGATGCCTCTGACCCGGCGGTTCCGGTGGTATTCTCCAAGGAGGAGATTGCTGAGTTGCTAGAAGGGCGGACGGACGGTGTGCACGGCGTAGAGGATGTATGGGATCGCTACAGCGCTGTATGCTACCC
>VOVZ01000006.1:0-44505 GCA_008079325.1 Morchella conica | reverse complement strand
TGACCCAAGCATACGCTGACGCCAGGGTGTCTAGATCACCACAAGCAAAGAATTGCGGAGTACTCTGTTTGGCGAGATTCCAAAGCAGGGTATAAAAGAGGAGTGGGTTTACGGTGTGATGCGGCAGCTGTACGTATGTGCTCTTGGGTAGAGGGCAGATACTAACACAGGCGGTTCTCGCGGGTGCAGGTTAGCTCTGTACGAAAATGCATCTGCGCCGCTCAAGAGCGCGCAGCTCGAGAGCTGGTACGAAGTGAATCTTTGGGGGCCGCTAATCGACGCTCTGTTGCTGCGGGCAGTGCCAGACGTTGTCGTGCTGCGGAAAGAGTCGGCCTCCCACGCAGTAGCAGTGTCCCTGAATGCCGCGCGCACTACTACCGGTCCAGGGAGTTATGTAAGGACAGGGGCCCGCAGCGATTTGGTGATCCGTGGCGTGGGTGTGGATTGGCCGCTGGAGTATGGTGCGGGCGAGACAGGAGGGAGATTTGCGGGTATAGGGGCGACTAAGTATATCGTCGATGGAATGAAGTTGAGGGCCACCATGAGAGGGATGCTGAGCAGGTTGGTGGGCGAGGGCAAGGCGGGGAAGGAGGTGGCGGTGGTCGGGGTCTTGTGTTCAGGTGAGTGAATAGAGGCGGTATCTGGGGTTAAAACTAATCAAGGGGGTGATAGGGCTGCGGCTCACGCTACTGGAGATGTGGGCACCTGTGGGGAGATATATGGGGGTAATAAGGACGGTGGGCCCGGTGGGGGTACCGGATGATGTGAGGAAGCTACCCAGAATTGGAGCGCTGCTGGCAGCGCTATGGGTTATGAAGGTAAGTTCTTGGGACGTAGAAAATTGGGAGAAAGACGAGGCACTGACAAGTATTGTTCCGGGCAGGAAACCGTCGAAGGATGTGTTAGGATTATGGATGAGTGTTAGGAATAGTGGTGCTGGGCACGAGCTTTAAGCTCGAACACCTAGAGCTCTCGTTCTCACGAGCCCAAGCCAGCCCGAGTCAATATAGGAAAGACTCGAGCTCCAGCTCGAGATTTTTAGCATAGTAGTAATGAGTTGATGATTGTGGAATTGGATAATATAACAAAGATAAATCCACTGAGTTCGGCCTCTAAATTAAAGAGTATATCGAGGTGGCTATATTCGAGAGCTCGAGCCTAAGCTCGGGCCATCCCCACAAACTCGAACATCGCAAGCCCCCGCTGCCACAATCCGAGCGAGTCCGAGCTCTATGTCAGGATCTCGAACAGGCTCGTTCCCAACACTAGTTAGGAATCTGGGGGAGGGGACGGTTAGTTATGATCACTTTCTTGGACCATTTGAAATGTAATAAGTAATAGGAAGGATTATGAGTGTTACATCTTGTACAGGGTATGTATTCACGGTAAGTGTGAAGAACCCGTCGTGACAGGTCGACTGGAAATGCAAGACCTGATTCGCTGATATTGGGCCAAGATAGGACACCGCCACTGCCACGTCAAAAGGCTGTGAACTCCGCTCGAGGTTGTGAACTCTGAGTCCGCTCGAGGTTGTGGACTTTGATATATGACACACTGGCAGTGAAGTACCCGGGAAAATGACGAGCCTTTTGGGTCAAAAGATAATGCATTTTGGTCAAAAGACGAACGGGCAAAACTACAGAAAAAGACGAGGAATTTGACGGACCAGATAATGACGTTGGCGTGAATGACGACGATTTTAGCGCAAAAGACGAATTGGCACGTCTGAACGCGCAATTCATCTCGGCGGTTCGCGTTTTTTCCTGATGTGACAGGTCCGCAAAGACAAAAGACAAGGTATCTCGTCAAATTACGTGGCCGCGAGGGCAAAAGACGAGATATTCCGTCAAATGACGGGCCCGCAAAGCCAGGAGAGAGGGTATTCGGTCAAATGACGGGCCGACAAGGGCAAGTCACAGGGCGGTTTATGCGATTGACGAGGCCGGGAGGCCAAAAGACAAGGTATCTTGTCAAATGACGGGGAATTTGACAACACCTCTTCTCGTCAAATAACGACGTCTTTTGGTTAAAAGACAAGGTGTTCGTCTTTTCGTCAAAAGACGAACAGGTGCGTCAGAATGCACCGGGACCTAGTAATAGAGTATTTTAGCTGCGCGAGTTGAACAGAAAGTCGAGTAGGTTGGATAGAAAGTCTAGCTGTTTTCGGAAGAGACTTGCAGTCGTTTAACTAATAAGATGTGCAGGACTTTTTGTCGAAGTGCTCGACTTTCTGTCCAACTCGCACAGCTAAAATACTCTAATGCGCGTAAGAAAACTTCTTGTGCACCTGGTACGTCCAATTGGGCCTGGTGCGCCTGGTGCATCCAGACGCATCAAGACAAGACCCCATTTTTTGTTGATGTGAAATATCAATTTTACTTTGACATATGTGGGAAAAAAGTACCGAGAAGCTTAAATATATTTACACTTAAAGAATCAAATTAAATTGTTAAAATACAAACGAAAAACCAGTAGTATCCCCCCTGCCTACCGACTTATCTGCATATCATTTCTGGATCTTAGACTCTGTTCAGGGTTGGCATTTGGTCAAATTGAGGTGATGGAGGTTGCGTTGCAAAAGCTGGCAACGGGCTACCCCAAATACTTGCTTGCCTGCCAAGTGCCACTTTGATTCATATCAGCCCAATCACAATTCTTTCCAAGTCCTCATTTTTAAAAATTCCCCAAAAGGGGGTTCTCTGTACTTACCCTTAACCCCCGGTACATATAAGGCTTTGAGTCAGCAAATGGACTGGATATCTCTCCCCGTTCCGACTCTCCCATACAAGCACCCTAACGACAAACCTTAACGTCCGGACTGTGAGATTGCCCGCCCAACTATTGATGTTAAGCTTTAAGTAACGTTCTTTCCACCAAGCAGATTTATTTTATCCTAAAAATGAACTCGCCTGAAGAAAGTATGCCCAACAAGTGGGCAATTCTTATCGGCGTAAACTTCTATATCAGAGCCGATCCAGATATGGTTAAGTGTGCCCGGTCCTGCGTGTACGGCAATCTGAAGGGATGTGTTCCCGACATCGAGAACATCGAGCGATATCTTCTCGACGTCCAAAAGATCCATCCGCACCGCATTAGAAAATACACCGCGACGCAGGCGAAAGGTAAAGATTTCCCGGAAGAGCCGGAGGAACAATGGCCAACATATGAAACAATCACCGCAGCGTTGATTGATGTCACTGAGAAAGCAAATGCGGGTGACCTTGTGTACTTTCATTATTCTGGACACGGTGGACGAATGAAAAGTATGTTTCCTGACCTAAAATCAAACGGATACGATGAGGGACTCGCTCCAACAGATATCAATCGCGGCGGGCGCTATGTCCGAGACTTCGAGCTAGCATATCTTCTAGGTCAAATGGTTGAAAAGGGATTGGTTCTTTCTGTGATTATTGACAGTTGTCATTCCGGAGGTGCAGTTCGCGATCCTACTGAGGCAGCGCCTCGAAGCCCTGGTAAAGTAGACAAGTCTTTATTATCAACCGATGTGACAATCTTTCCCGAGGGAGACCTGCGGAGGAACTGGAAACATCAGCAGGAACGGGCCTGTCGGTCTCGGCCCGCCACATTATTGGAGCCATCTGGATATGAGTTCATTGCAGCTTGCCGCGCGAATGAATCGGCACGCGAACGGTGCTTTGGACCGGAAATGTGTGCTGCGGGTGAAAGAAGAGGTGTCTTAACACATTGGCTCTTGCAGGCTTTGGATTCAATCAAGCAAGAGGGGGAAGCTAGCGCCAGGCAAGATGTTAGCTACCGGATGCTGTATCGCAAGGTCTACGGCGATATATACGACGGAAAGGAAGAGCAAACCCCAGTTTTTGTTGGCGATGGCGAGCGTATCTTTCTCGGTGTGGGAAGAATCAGAGATACACCGACAATTCCGGTGAAAGGAATACACAAATCCACGAACACGGTGATGCTGATGGCAGGAAAGGCACACGGTGTAACTCCTGCCTCAGAATATGCAGTTTACAAATGGAACGATCCTGACACGATCGATCCTGTCAACGCATATAAGAGGCTCATAGTGATCGATGTTGCTGACATGCTCTCTACTGCTTTCATTATCGGCGGAGATGTTAAGCACTGGCCATCCGGATGTCAGGCAGTTCTGTTGAGACAGGACCATTCCAGCGTATACAAAAGGGTCAAGCTTCTAGGAGCAATCCCTGGCATTGATTGGGACAGGTATCGCGGCGCCATTGTACCCTTGGTTGAAGCAGGTAGCCAGCCCCCGGATTATCAGATTTCTACCGTGACTGCAGACTCGGGATATGAGGTCCTGTATAGTGACGGGAAGAGGGTTCCTAATATTCCTGTATCACCAAACGCAGAACTAGCATTCAGGAGAATTGTCCATGTTGCACGTTATATGAGCCTACGGGCCATACAGAACGAAATCGACGAAGAGGAGTCTGACACGGAGGAGGTCTTCATATTTAGACAAGTACAGCGAAGTATATCAAGCCTTTATAGTTTATCAAGCTCGAAGTTTGCAAGGTCCTGACAGTATTACTTCCTTGTAGAGATGCTCAACGATACTGAGGAGGAGCTCGAATACGAATTTCGCAACAACTCTGGCTATACAATCAACATTGTAGTTATGCACTTCACACCCAAATGGGGTGTCAGACAGGTCTTTCCAGTCCAAACCGACCTTGATAGCATCGATGAAGACGATTTTCGAACTTTTTCCATTATCAGAGATAAGCCTCTGATTGACCCCCCCCATAATACAGATGTAGTGAAAGCATTCGTCACCTATGGGTCAACCTCGTTCCGGACATTAGAGATGCCCGAAATCGGCACCGAAGATACGATTACTTCTTCTGGTACGACGTTCATAGCCCCTACCAGCCAATTCACAATTCCAATGGTTTCTAGTCGCCGACAGATTGTAGAACCTTCAACGTTTAACATGTGGGATACCTTCGACCTCTCTATTACGTGAGCTGCGGAAGATCTTTCTCCATTAGGTGAGGAGCCATCTACTTCAGTGCCTAGCGGGTACCAGCATTGCGTAGCGGTAGGGTAGGCAGCTGACGAATGTTTTCAGTGTAGAATTACGCGGGTTAAGTTCTATATGAGATGTGAGATATTCTCGAATATAGACCTATTAGAGGAGGTCTACAGTAACCTGAGACCACATCCTTCTATCAAGTACAGATAGGCTTGTGATTACCATGTGTTATCTTTTCTTTGTTCAGTCCTTATTACGCCATTAAACTAGGAAATACTCCAAAAAGACCGGTGATTATGAATGAGAGATGTGAGAACGATATAGTTCCTTTGTTATATAATAGTGTCAATACTCTTTGTTCCCGACGTGCTTGCGTTAAATAAAAGAGAAATGGTGGGCGTCAAATTAATGGGGTCCGAGGTAAAGGGCGAATTCGAGGGCAAGGACGACTCCCGCGGGAACCTCTCGTCAACACTCGGTGGAAAACACCGAAGGGTAAGCGTTCTACAATTTCAATGGCCTAATCTTAAGCCGGTATTGAATGATGATACACGATCTGCATCCCGCATGCACGAGAGAGACTTTGGGTATTTCGGTTAATGTTGGCGACCTTGATGGTCGTTGGAAAAGAACTTTAACAGTCTGGAGAATAAGAATAGATGATCAAGTCGCTTTACCAGACATGTTGATGCATTAATTTACACACTACCCATACAAAATCGACGAGGGAAGGACACAAATGATACATTAATTCGGGTATTATTTCGAAATGCATCACCTGATGTATTATTTGATGCGATTACACTTCACATACGACTTAGCTCATTTGATATAATCAACCAACGACATTGAACGCCTTCCCGTAAGCTATTTGGAGTGTTCTATTGTAATAGAGGATGGTTTTCGAATAGACCAGGTTCCCGTAAGCACACAGTGATTGGTATAGATTCCTAAAAATCTAGTGGGTGCCTAGTACAAATCGGGTATCGCGAAGCCATTTTTTTTGACTATTTCTCGCGCTAGCAAGGCGTTTTCCCTAGAGTTCATGAATCAAATAGACACTCTTTTCTATTCGTTAGAACACCAAAATCTGATCTATCCGGCTCTAGAACGCCCGCGATCTTACGGGAAGGCGTCCATTATGATCTACTTTCTCTATCAATCCCCACTAATCGATAAAATTCTCTCCCGGACAACCAACATGCAAGACGAACCCACCAAATATCCCACACGCCCAAGGGATACTCCATTGATCAAGACGAGGTCTTGATGAATAGTTGATCCAATCAAGGGGTCAACCCCGACACATGCACTAAATAACCTATCTCCATCAAATAAAGTCTAGTCCACGAGGACGCTAGATGATGCCCGCGAGGTTCCCACCCTACTGGACGGCTGTTCCTGTGCGTGATCGAGGACATCATGTTCCACATTACTTACTCATGTGTTACCGTAAAATCAAATTCAAAGACTGCCTCTGATTGGCCTATACTCTCCTGTCTCGCAACATATATGTATGTAGCGATTCATAGGCATTTGGCGAATACACCTATTTGGCAGATTTGTATGTAGCAACCAGAGTCAAACTGCGAGTTTGACTTAGATATCCTGATTCTTGGTATACTGCATCGGCGATCCCCAGTCCCGCTTTACGATTCTACTCGCAATGTCCTGACGTTTTTGAACTGGGCCACTATTGCATACACCAAAAATCCGAAGCTTGGCGAACTCTTGTATGGGATGCAATATCAGTCGCGTCTAAAAACGTCAGGACATTGCGAGTACTCGTAATTTCATAGCGTTTTTGAACACAGCTGGGTCTGCATACCACCAAGATTTGGAGCCTCATGCAGGATTTGTCGGGAATGCAACACCCAGTTGTGTTTAAAAAGGCTATGAAATTACGAGTACTGCTGACCTGATATCACTCGAATGGATCGTTCTAATGCATTCACCAAAACGCCGATTTAGTCAAGATTAAAGAATAGGTCATCATTTCAGGGGCCCATATTAGAGTATTTTAGCTGCGCGAGTTGGACAGAAAGTCCTGCGAGGTTAGACAAAAGTCTAGCAGTTTTGGGAACGTGCATATGCGCCGAGTTCCAAAGATGGAAAATCACAACCTCATGGTAAGCAATCACCCCCGCACTGAATTGTGATGAATCAGGCACATCTATTAGGCTATCCCTTAGACGGATGAAAAGGTTGAATTCGCGACCTACCTTCTGTAGTAACTATTGCTTTATAAACCGTAAAACGAAAGGCAATTCCCTTACTAAGTGGTGCACGGGCCATGTCGCGAATTTGACCACCTTCACCCCATGGGATAAGGATGCATTATTCTGCCACACACAGGTCACAACGTAAAACGATAGGATGCATTTAACATGATACACTTCCCACCGTAGTAGAGGGAATATATAAAAAGATCTACTATTCCGCCATCCGTCGCTGCTGACAGCAACCCTCCCAACAAGGCATCATGGGCCCCTCACGTCAAATCAAGACTGTAGCTCGAAAGCTTGGTGACAACCGAGGTCCTTTGTTGGCCCACTGGGGCCTTGTAGTGAGTTTCAACTATGTGTTCATCAATTCTTATAGGTTAAATTGCCTAGGTAATAATATATAGTATGATTTGTAGTTAAACGAGCCGGCTGATATTCTATTCGAAATCGTACCCGTCAGCAGCGGTAGATGGCTCCGGCCAAAGTTGAAGCTGGTAGTAACTACCGCAGGCCCCGCTCTTAACCGTAAACTTGCCGCATTCTGGGAGATTGATCACCTGGGACTATACACCACCCTTGATGATGAAGAGATTCAGGCAATTGGTGAGATATTGTTTCCTTACATTATGAGATCTAGATGATTGGCCCGAGCTAAGATAGCTGAGCTACAGCCGAGAGTTATATATTAAAGAATCCAAACTACAAGCTTATCGGTAATAACTGTCAGGACTTTGTCAAGGCACTATTCAAAGGTATAATAGACACTGGCCGGAGCGGGGATGATGGAGAGATAGAGGAGGCAATCGACACCTTGGAAACTTCACCGCCAGCAAAGAGTCTAGACGGTTTGAACGACACAATGCTGATGGGGTTAAATGAAAATCTGGAGAAGCAGAATATGCCGAGGTTAGAGGACTTATTGAACATTTGGGTCCAAGAGCTGTATGCAGGACTAGTCGAAGAAGAAGATAGTTAGGCTTCATTGATCTTTAGTTTCAGATAAAATCATTTCGATGGGCGAAGCTTCTTTTACCACGGGTACTAGCACACACCTGTCTTGACCTAGTGGGCCCATACAGCGTTGCATGCGTGTTGTGCGTTGTAAGACTGGAAAGTTATTCGTTTGGATATGTGTCTGTGCCATTGCCTGTTTTTATCCGTTGATGTCGATTTGGCCAAGTGGGTGAACAGCTTGTCAAGGCTGAAGGATAGCTATGCCTTCGTTCGTCCCGAATTTTCACGGGATTTTGGTAGGAAATCGGGTGGCGCCCAAAGAGGTTGGTTGAGGTTCCGAATATGTGTAGTAATCAGCGCTTCATGTGATATGTATCTCGTCTTTTGGTATCGCGTGGAGGTGATATTCTGCTACAGTGCTGGTGCTAGTGCTGATATCACTAGCTAATGACGTCAGATTTGACGCTCTCTCCAAGCCTCCAGGATCCACCCTACTCCCTAACCCGACACCACCTCCTCTACACCTACCTCGACTCTTGTGATAGCGGCTTCGTAGTTCTCTAATTCGATCACCGTATGCAAGTTTATTCAGCCAATAGGATGTGCAAGTCTTTTGTCGAAGTGCTCGACTTTCTATACAACTCTTGCACTCTTTCAAACTTTAGAAACTTAGAAATCTGAACGTACCCCCCCTCCCCCCAATTCAGATTATGAATCTGTAGAGCTGCCATCCAAACTCTATTGCTTCAATTTAATTCAAACCGCTTCTAAACTGCTTCTAAACTGCTTTTAAACCTCGCCGGGAAGTCAAAAATATTCGGTACAGAAATCGCTTACAATGGGCGACTCGCACGGTATCAGTGCTGGGTATCTTTCCTCTAACCAAACTCGAGGGCCTGTCGATATGATGTTTTCCTCGAGCCCCGACGCGGTAATTACCACCCTACGAAGGCGAATCGGCGAAAGTCCTCCAGGGCAAGCACTCCCTCTCAACGACTTTAAGACTCTAGGTGATCTCCTGCAGCAGAGATACGCGATCACCAAAAACGAGGACGATATGCAAGAGAGCATCGACATGAATATGCGCGTTTTGACCGCTATCGGAAGGAACCACCCGTTATTCTTCAGCATTCTTTTCGAGACAGGCCGGAAGTGGAGAGCACTGTATGAGGGAAGCCAAAACACCGAACACCTTGTGAAGGCGATAAGTCTCTCAGTGGAGGTAATTGATACTTCACCCAACGGCCTCACAAAACCGAATCCATTATTTGAGCTTAGCGATCATTATTTGGTCATGTTTCAAAGAGAAAATGACATTCACCACCTGAATAACGCCATTAAACGTGGCGAGCAGACTCTCGTGGCCCTTGAAATTTACCCTCACCTCCGCGCCTCGCGAGAACGGGCTCATTTCGAGTTTGTTATAGCTCAGATGATGTTAGAACGTTATACCATAACAAAATACACGGATGATCTCGAAAGGGCGATTGAGTTACTGGAAAGTGTAGTGGCACACGGAGATCCTATTGGGTTTGACATATCCGAGATCTTTTCCAAGCTGAGTTACGCCTTGATGCAGAGATATACGCGTGGATATAAGAGGGACATGTCTGTAGATGATTTGGATGAGGCAATCAGGAGAGCTAAGCAGGGGATTGAATCATCTTCTGATGACTGTCCTCAACTTCCGGGCCGGCTTTTATCCCTGGCGCACATGTTAAAACTACAGTTTGAGAGATCTGGAGACAATCAATACATTGTCGACGCGATGATGTGGACTAGGGGAGGACTGACACTGGATCATCCGGATCAAGCGTTGATCCTGGACGCCCTTGCCCTTCAATACATCTCCATATATCACCAGACGAAGGATCCTGAATATCTCAGGAATGCGGTACAAAATGAGGAAGCCGCAGTTGAATTGAGACACCAAAATTCGATTACACACACCTACAATCTTTGCAACATGCTGGCCGAGAAATACAAGTTAGAAGGGGATGAGCATGATATTACCCGGGCCATGAATTTGGCGGTGGATGTGCTTCTTTCGAGTGACTCGGAGGACGCCGGTGATGGCGTCAATGTCGGCCAAGCACATACGCTATCTACCCTAGCTTCTCTTAACTTTTTCAAATTCATGAAATCTTGCGATGAAAGCGACCTGGACTCAGCCATCACCCTCGCCAGAGAGGCATGGGCATCAATGCAGTCAAATTCAAGTATCGGAGCGAATATTCAGCACAACCTGAGTAATTATCTGAAGGAGAAATTCTGTATTACCGGAAACCTTGATGATATACAGGCTGCGATGGACGCATCTATGACGTCAGAGAACCTCATGGAAGATGGACACATGAATCGTGCACTTGTTCTGTCCGGCCTGGCGGGAATGTTTGAAGAGCGGTACAGGCGCAACAGGAGTCTCGGAGACCTGCGAGACGCAATCAAATATTACAAAAAAGCATCTGAAATCGTAACAGACCGCCATGCTTCGAAGGTGGTCTATCTCTGCTACTGGTCTCGATGCTTGGGACAACTATATGAGCGGACCATTTCCGAGCAGGACCTACGCAGTTCTGTTGACCGAGCGTGGGAGGCGCTAGCACTATTACGCCCTTACGATCCTATCCAAAGCGCTTTCTGCTTTCTCACCCTAAGCGACAGACTTGGAATCCTTTATGCCGTCACTGGGAACCCAGAGACCCTGAAGAAGGCGATTGATGTTGTGATCCAAGCTGAGAAGCTACCTGGTCTTCATGGTGCTAACCGCTCAGCCGTCTTAAACGCCCTTGGCTCTCGATATTCGCAGTCACCTAAGCCAGCTGATAAAGACCTAGGTATTGATTATGCCAAACAAGCCGTCGAAGCGTGTCCAAAAAACCAAAGCGGCCGGGGGGTTATGCTATATAACCTTGGACTCCACTTATGGAACAAGGCGAAGAGGTCATCCCAGCCAGAGGATTTAGACCATGCCGTGCGTTGCCTGGAAGAGGCATTCCACACAACTAATTCGCCTCCCGTGCTTCGTCTTAAATCAGCTAAATTAGCCTCCGAAATTCTACAAAGCGACGAACAGTGGGACCGGCTTAGTGACCTCACCTCCGAGGCAGTCATGCTTCTTCCCCTGGTAAGCCCAAAGTCTTTGTCCCAGGCAGATCAACAGGATGCGCTCAAAATGTTATCAGGCTTTGCCTCTCTCGCTGCTGCTGTAGCTCTCGAAACCGGAAAAAAGCCTAGTCAAGCACTAAAGCTTTTGGAGCTTGGACGAGGCATCATCAATGGCCATCGCTTTGAGCTTAGGACGGAAGTGACAGATCTTTGGGAGGTAGATCCTGTGCTAGCGAAAGAGTTTGAGCAACTACGGGAGGAACTAGACACGCCGATCGACGACCCTATTATATCGTTAACGACAACGTACGCGTCTGATTACATGTCGCTCTCCTCACGGCGACAGATAGCGAATCAGAAAATGGAGCACCTAATTGTAAAGATTAGGCAGTTAAAAGGACTGACACGCTTCCTCTCTCCACCACGTGCGAAAGTACTAAAGGCTGCCGCACTCTCAGGTGCTATCGTTATTGTCAATGTGTCTTACCGCTGCGATGCAATATTCGTCTCGAAGGACTCAATCACAGCGCTATCACTACCAAAGCTCAAACTTGAGAACGTCATATCCAGAGCCGCTAATCCACCCACCGAAACCAACGGTATTATAAATCAGCTTGCGTGGCTTTGGATCTCCGTTGCAAGACCAGTGCTGGATTTGATGAAGATTGCCGTTGACAGTAATGGGCCATCAGCCGACTGGCCCCGGGTGTGGTGGGTTCTCACTGGGCCAATGTGTTGCTTTCCGATTCACGCAGCTGGTCAGAAAAGAGGCAAGGTTTGGAACACGATGCTTAACCGGGTCGTTTCATCGTATATTCCTTCTATCAAGGCTCTGATTTACACTCGTGGGAATAAAAATCGTCCACCAGCCCCTGATAAAGTCATACTTTCGTGGATGGACACTACCGAAGGAGACACCAATCTGCAAGACCTCTTTAATGTTAGAGATGAGGTCGAGAGAATCGCGGCTCTAATTCCATCAGGTACCGAACCTACCATGCTCGAACGGCCGTCAAGACGCGATGTTCTATCTCATCTCGTCTACAGACCCGATACCGCAGGCTGTAAGATCTTTCACTTCTGTGGACATGGCTTCTCTGTCCACTCCGACCCATCTAAGAACTACCTGCAACTCTCTGATGGTGCTCTGACCGTACAGGATTTAATCGCTGTGAAGATGCATAAGAATCCGCCGACACTTGCCTATCTCTCCGCCTGCTGGTCAGGAAAGACCACGGAAGTCCACGACGAGAGTATACACCTTGTGGGTGCCTTTCAGCTTAGCGGCTTTCGGCATGTGATTGGGAGTCTATGGACGCTGGTAGACGGCTTTGCAGGGACTGTGGCGGAGGAGGTTTACCGACGGATGTTGGAGGAGCAAATGAATGAGGATCATGTTGCGCTGTGCTTGCACGATACAATCCGCCGGCTGAGAGAGGAGTCCGAGGTAAGTACATCCTTGCAATGGGGGGGGGGGGGTTGTGTGGTCGATTCACTAACCACTCTTACAGACCCCGCTTGATCCTTTCGAGTGGGCAGCCTTCGTCCACGTAGGGGTTTGAAAGATCCAAGAGTAAAGCTTTGCAGATAAGAATCATCGTTGAGATAAAATGGGCAGGACACCAAGTGGATCGAGTTATATTCGGCGTATGAGGGATACACATCGTTACGTAGATCTATTATGCACGGGGAATCGACTGAGTGGAAGTGATTTCTTTATAGTTTTCTTCCTATCATCCAGGGTATAGTAAGATATGCCCTATTTGCTATGAGGGTGAAATGCATTCGCACTTGCGAGAGAATTAGACCACTGTACGAGTGACATCTACTCAGTGCTCAGAATTACAGCTTCGCTTCAAACATTTGGGTTACTCAACGTCATTTGGACTTTGTATATTGTTTTGAGGCGGTCGATGCCACCGTCATGCAAGGCTCCCTGTCACATCCTCACGTTAAAGATGTATGTCAGTCACGGGTCTCGAAATAGTACGCCCGGTACGTTTTCATTGTATTAGTAAATTCTCATTTGTAAGGACACGACTCTGGCGTGGGTCATTCAATAAGGTATTAGTCATAGGATACGACTCAGGATAAATATTTGTCATACTATCTTTCTGTACTACCTTTCTTTGGTATAAATACTGGGACTTTCCCCCGTCAGTTAGTTTCATTATCACGCTCAATATGCTACATTCTCCCATATACATTTCTCCATGTTGTGAGACCGGAGACCTCGACTCGAGCTCTAGCTCGAGATTTTTAGCATAGTGGAACTACATGTAGATAATATAATAAAGATAAATCTACTGAGTTCGGCCTCTAAATTAAAGAGCATATCGAGGCGGCTATATTCGAGAGCTCGAGCCTAAGCTCGGGCCATCCCCGCAAACTCGAACATCACGAGCCCCCGCTGCCACAATCCGAGCGAGTCCGAGCTCTATAGCTATGTCAGGCTCGTACCCAACACTACATGTAGTTAGGAATCCGGGGGAGGGGACGGTTAGTTATTATGACTTTCCTGGATCATTTGAAATGTAATAAGTAATAGGAAGGATTATCAGTGTTAGATCTTGTACATTGTGTTGGTGCATATATTAACATTATTCGTGGCATGCCGTTGTCATATACAGGTAATATGGATATATAATCTGCTCTAGGCTAGACTGAGTCTCAACAAGGAAGACTCTCCAACGTAAGTAAATCAATCAGTGAATGAATCATTTCGCCTGGGTACGATTTTGGTGGGAATTGAATCGTCTAGGTTGGGTGGTTAATGAAATTTGGAAATGTCACATTTTTAGTATGTTTTAACAAATCAGTAAATGAATGCCTAGGTTCAATATAATATCATACATTAAGTAAGGTTTATTCATATTTCCAAAATGAGGTGAAAACGCTGCGGGCGGTGGAGGTCGAACTCTAGCAGTAAGTAAAACTTGCTACATTATACCACTTACATCAAATAATGCAGAGATATAAATGGATTGATGCATATATCACCAAAATATTGTGTAACCATGTGTAGAAAACAATATAGACTTTTACAGACTACGTCCCGGTGAAAAAATCAATGGATTCTCGGTTCCTAACCCTTTTGCCCCTAATATGCAAGTTCTGTCCCAGCGAGATAGCGGTAGTATCGGGGAACTATCTGACCTGTATGCCCTATCCCAATAGTACCTGGATAGCGTGTACCAGCCACGAATAGGGTGGGTTTCTCAACAGTTCCTCCACCCAGATATCTATATCAACCAGATATTTCTTATTAAAGAGGACAAGATCGGGGAGGCTCCAGCGTGTGATCAGACTATAAGTCAACGGCATAGCCTGTGCCATTCTTTTAGGTATATAGTCTAAATCCCTGAATTGCGAAGTTAGAACCATTAGTATGAAAACTATCTGGAACGAGATGAAGGACAGTATAAACGTCAGACTTGGTTAGAATTTCATTGCATAAGAGATCAGTGCTGTAGTTGAAGATAAGTAGAAACTATATACCGTTGAGAATACCAATTGGCCCATCATGTCTATGTACAGTAGAATAGAAACTTGTATTGCGGATGGGGGTGGAAACAATTTCAATTTTTGAAGCGGAAATATCTATTTTTATACTCTACTACCAATGAGTAGCAGGTCGAAATGGTGCATATGCGCCTACATGCAAGCTTATGCGGACCCAGTTCAGTATGGAAACGCAGAGAAATTATGAGTAGACAGGTTGCAGTGATACACGAGCAAATATTCCAAAATCTTCTGCCACATGTCTACAGACTTTCCCTGGCACCTGAAGTACCTCACGATGAGGGGTAAATGAGTAGAACGTGACGGTTCACATTCGCGAGTGAAACAGGAAAACCATAGCTTTAGCCACGCTGTCACGTTCTACTATATAACTGATACCGAAGTAATTCGCGGGTGGGGTAAGTAAGAAGACACCTGGCTGTGAAGGCGGTGCGAGGGGCTTGCCAATGGCACTGAAACTCGGTTGGTATCTGACATTTCTTGCTGTTGGTAAAGTGATAATCCACGACTAAGACAGGGGCGAGTGACTCTTCACGATTCATATATTAGTAATACTGGTACTCGAGACACCATGCGACGCCGAATCCGACACCTAATTGTATCAAATTAGGAGCGCCTCTACCTCCATCAGCACTAATGCCAGCACCAAATTGAGCCTCGGATTGATGGTAAAATCAATACCTGATTCGACAACTAGTAAGTACCAAATCAGTCAGATCGTAGTCACCAAAGCGTTGAAATTATGGTCCGAGCATATCAGCAAAGTCATAATACTATGTAATTAATGAATTAAACAAAAAAAACAAAAAAAAACAAAGTCATAATACTCATATGAATGTCAATATATAGTCGTATATAGGCCGATCTAGTCCAATGATTTCTCATATAAATAAGAGCTTTATATATCTCTAAACTATAATTAAGCAAGTCAGTTAAGAAAGTCAATAGTCTTCCGTATATATTATTATTT
The DNA here is from genome assembly GCA_008079325.1 of Morchella conica. Classification (NCBI taxonomy): domain Eukaryota; kingdom Fungi; phylum Ascomycota; class Pezizomycetes; order Pezizales; family Morchellaceae; genus Morchella; species Morchella conica. The sequence goes on along the minus strand of VOVZ01000006.1, from coordinate 28,745 downwards.
ATTGTTTATTCTAAGACAATGTAGTTGGCGAGTGTGAGTGATATTACATGATCTTGTTCCTCTCTTAGTAGCGCTACCACCCATGTAGTCACGGGACCACGCCTAATATAACGATACTAGTTCTTAATTTATGTATTGTAGGTTACAAAAATAACCGATCACTGGCCCTCGTGAGACTCATAGCAACTAAAACTGTCCAGTGAAGAAACCTTACATGGAGACCTTCGGGGCCAGAAGGACAAGTCAATCCTTTTGAAGGATCTAAGAAACTTAAAATTATTTAATTGATCCCCGGTTGTTGAGTTATTCTGATATGAAGTGCCATTAGGTACGTGATCGGTTACTTTTGTAACCCTACAATATATGGATATCGTCATGAATGTCATCTGGCAAATTGTAGGAAAAGTCATTAGCGGTTAAGATCTGCCCGACCGCCATAATTGGGTGGCAAAGTTTTTTTTATTTTTATTTTTCTGTGCAACTCATTAATTGCATGCAGACTGTAGTCTATGGTAATACATTGGGTGGCAAAGTTCTTTTTTTTTGTTCTTTTTTTTTTGTTTAACTCATTTTGGGTGGCAAAGTAATATGTAAGGCCGTTAGTTAAATATAGTGTATTAATGAATGTGTTATTAATTAATTTGCTCTATAGGGTAAGTTCATCTACTAATGTGTTTCCAGACTATTTTAGTACAACTGATATATGTCACTGACGATGTTGTGGAACAGTTCCTCAATGACTTTCCTCGCCAACCTCTGGATAAAACTAAGTAATGTAATCCATAGTGCGTCGATAATGCATCGACAATACCGTTTTCCACAACTCACGACAGCTTGATGCATTTACCTCTCCTGCTTAAGCGGGCAATACACTGACACATAAACCGCCGTGGTAGAAGGGGTTATGCCCAGACTCCGTATTGAACGTCTGCTGGAGCATTCCACTCCTCCTATCACCCCCCTCCCCCGGGTACGGATATTAGGCTGCTATCTCCCTACAAGTTTCACTATGATTAGTATATTGGGCCTGGTCTAGAGCCAAAACGATACTAGCTACACCATCATATTCTACATAATCAAATATATAGAATACGGACTACCAATCAGGGACCCAGAACGAGATCGTTTCAACCCAACCTGCATCCTCCGGTCTAATACCCACATGGCGTCCCAGCTCCAACCTCCACCGATACGGGTCTCTGGCATAGGCAGCTGAGACCATCACTCTGCCCGGTCCCGCCTTGTCCCAGACAAAGAAGCTCAGACGCTGCGTCCAGCCGCCTCCATTCGTCTCAGTCTCGTCCCAGGAGATATGTATCCTGTGAGGCTCGAACGCCTCGCCGATATTTATCTGGCGTAGGTGCTGGCCGGCCGGGTTGAGCGTGGGGACATGGATGACAAACCGATTCACCCAGCCACAGGATTCTAAACAGCTCCAGCCTGCCATGTCGCGGCGCGGACTGAGGGCCCCGCCGACGTAGAGCATGCTGGTTGAAAGGGTTTCCTTCCCCACATTGTCAGTAGCCTTCCCCATGAGAAGCTGCGTGGTGGGTGCCTGGGGGGGCTTACGCGAAGAATCATACTCCTAGGGACTCCGTGCTCTGTCTCCGCCGTATTACGGCAGCCATTTTCATCACAAGCGGCAGGGAAATGCGGCCGCAGTACGCGGACACCGTTCATCTGCTAACCGACAAATCAATCATTTCCCTTGCATATATCTGGGGGGTACGAAGGAGGGAACATTTGGTGCTACACACCACGTTCTCCAATAGCGTTACCGGCCCATTGTCGAGCAAAGATCTGGCTGGATAGCAGAGGTGCGGGGCGTCGCTGGTAATGGCATCGCGAAAGCGCAATGATTGTAGCCGCTGGCTGTTTTTTAATTTCACTGTTAGCCATGAGAACAGGAAGGGCGGGATGGGTGGGGGCTGGGGAGGCGGTGTTCGTGATATACGATAGAGGCGAGCCGGGCCTTTATGAAATAGGCGTAGAATGTTCAATGTAACGCATCTTACCCCTCACGAAGCTCTGCGCGTAGCTCGCCAATCTCCCCCAGTATTCTGCCGAGTATAATATTCTGTTCTTCACTTTGCAACGTGGTGACATTGGACGGGGCTCTGTTGGGGATAGATGCAGCTTGACCCATTTTTGATATTTCTTTCGGGGTGCTGGGCGATGAAAGCTGGGCTGCGAGATGAAAGCTGGGCTGCGAGAGCGTATAGTAAGTATTTTGCGTGACACATATATACAGCTCCAACCAAGAAGTGTTCGTGATGTCTAGTATTAGTAAGCATACGTGCCCCAATAAATTGATGCTCCTCACCGTAGCAGTAGCCATAGCCAGCCCAGTGCCCCCAACTTGAACGCTGCTATGCCCCCTCGAGCTTGCCCATTGTTTGACCCTGCCGATGTCACTCCCAGGAAACCTCTGCCCCCTAGTAAACAGCATAGAACTAGAAGACAACTAGGTGGCTACGAGAAGGGAATGATCATTACCCTTTATAATACAATGCAGAACATTTCTCAAGTTGCCAACATTATTAGGAGACCATGGGCAACAATCAAGACTTTTCTTGAGAGGACAGTTGTATGAGGCAGTGTACAGAATCTACCCCGAACAGGGTGCCAAGAGAGATTGAAAAGTCGTACCAAACGACAGCTGCTTCAAGCAGTACTAGCCTCGCGTACCCAGACTAAATGAGAATTATGCGACGCCAATGCACTCGGGGTCTGCTTGCAAACGATAGATCGGATTACAAGACATAAGGGTATAAAGAAATGGAGAGCCACCAGAATCACGAAACATGCATGTACCCGAACTAACCAGACCAAAAATCTAGTTGCCAAGCACGATTTACGCTTATATGCATAAAAATCACGGCATTTGCAGCCAATCAATCAATAGAAACTCGGGTCGGTCAGCATCTGTCAGCATCTGTCAGCATGAAGCCGTTTGCATTGTCTCTATGAATGCATCCTCCGGGAGTATATGTACGTTCCGTATGGCAATACCGCGTAATTCGACTCGTAATTCGTCTCGTAATTCGTCTCGAAGTTGTCTTTTTTACAGCGCAGATGCAGACCCAGTCCAGTTCGGAAACGTTGACAAACACTGGCTCCTAACCACCTAACCGCCAAGTGCAGTATATTATCAATCCAACCATCAATCCAACCATCAATCCAACATCAATCCAATTATCAATCCAACCATCATGGCATCGAGATATCATATCAACATGAGTGATGACCCAGGTAAGCTGCACAGCGAATGCCTCCAGGTCATTGAAGCGCTGATGGCTTCTAACATGGACTTCAACAGTCTCAGTTATAAGCTCATAAATGTCCTCCTCGACGAGGTTGAGGATTTATACCTGCAAGCACGGTAGAGATCCACAACAGTTATTTTAAGAGGTTTCAAAAGTACTAACATAGATATAGGACTTCGCCTGCTATAGCTGCTGCAGGTTCCGCAACAGATAAAAGCGCCGGAAGCACAGATAAAAGCGCCGGCAGCACCGATACTAGCCCTGGAAGCACTGATACCTTACATAATAGAAAGAGAAAAAGGGGTAGTGGAAGATTCCAAGTCATCGAGTAGAGCGAGACTCTATTATGATGTACTGTAGCAGTGACAGTAGTGAGGGTATGTCGTCAATCCATACAAATTATCCTTTCATTTTCTGATACTTTTGCCAGTATGCAAGTAAATGTAGGACAAGAAAATATAGGACAAGAAAATGTAGGACAAGAAAATGTAGGACAAGAAAATGTAGGACCAGATAGGGTACCGCAAGATTTGGAGAGTTGCACCCGGGTGTTAAATAAGATCCTGGCAGGTCTTCCTCACCAAGAATTGAAGGATTCGCTATAGTTATACAAATATATACAAATATTTGGTGCTGTTTACATACCAGGATCTTTTCTAACACCAGGGCGCAACGCTCCAAATCCTGCGGTACTACATATAGCTATTCACATCTTATCATCTTATCATCTTATGAACAGCAGAAGCCCAGCCAGAGTACTTGTAATTTCACAGTGTTTGTGAACAGGACCGCTATTGCTAGGACCATATGCATTATGGGGGTTGATTTCCAAGTTTCTATTGATTGATTGGCTGCAAACGCCGAAGTTTACACCCCCCCCCCCCCTATGCCTTCTCGCACCATATGCATAGCTATTTTTTTGAGTTTTGGCGGTATGTCGTGGTGGAGCGGGATAGTACGGGATAGTACAGCAACTCATTCAATTTGATCGCAAAATCAGGTAAGCTATATTACGCACTGACCAACTTTGATGAGTGACTGTACATGTTTCAGCCCCCCCCCCCCTCCCCAACATGTCAAGCAAACAATGATTATTTCAGGTCCACCTTCGAAAACTTTTTTTGGTTTGATTTGTACTGCTATAGATGATATATAAACTCACCAATTCTACCTCGATTTATATATATATGTGGCCTTGTTCAGTTCACTTCACCATCACTTATTTGTGTGTCTTATATATTGCACACAATGGCTATTTCCACAAGTTTACCACTCCTCCGGTTTACCACTCCTCCCGTTTACCACTCCTCCCGTTTCGATTTGTGTGTATTATTATATGATCCCACAAGTTTACCACTTTGCCTGGGTTTTCGACTATATATTGTATATGATGGTCGGTTCCACGAGTTTACCACTCCTCCTGTTTCGACTTCTGAGTATTATATCTTCCCACGATGGTCAATCCCACGAGGGTCAATCCCACGAGGGTCAATTCTCAAGGGGCGACGTGGGTGAAGGTATTCCGCAGGGTACGAGGTGCGACAGTAGTAGCTGTCGAGTTAGTTCAGCGAGGTGCAACGGTCTTCGTTAGAAGAGAAGTATCAGCGTATATATTGGTAACCAGCGTAATATAGAGTTGGTTTCGCTTAGCGTGGTATGCTAGGCGGGACCAGGCGATAGTAATAAGTACAATAATAGTAGAAGACGTTGCTTAAGGAAAGAAGAAGAGAAACAGGAACGAAGCGAGGGAGAGCACTCCTAATATACCCAAGGAAATCCACCGATGACTAATCTCCAATGACCACGCGACCGACAGAGTTTTCACAGAACACAACAGAACACGACAGAACATCCATTACCAACCTAACTCCTCCATTCCCGACGACTCTACCAACCGATCCATGAAATCAATCCCACAATGGTCAATCCCACAAGTTTACCACTTCGCCTCGGTTTTCGACTATATATATTGTACACGATGATCGATTCCGCGAGTTTATCACTACACCTGGTTCCACTATACCTGGTTCTACTACACCTGGTTCCACTACACCTGGTTCCGCTACACCTATTTCCGCTACACCTGGCTTCGCTACACCTGGTTCCGTCAATCAAAAAAGAGAAAGGTAGATGGTTTCGAAATGTGAAGAAAGAAGCCAAGCTCCCTTTGTTAAAAGAGAAAGAGTAAGGGATATGTCCTGTTGTCGAGAAACCTATAGAGTATTTCTGGAGTGGTGTGTCCTGTTGGCGAGTAAGCTATAGTAAGCTATAGTGGTTTTGTTAGTACTGCTGGAAGTGTGTCCTGTTGGCGAGTAAGCTATAGTGGTTTTGTTAGTATTGCTGGAGGTGTGTCCTGTTGGCGAGTAAGCTATAGTGGTTTTGTTAGTATTGCTGGAGGTGTGTCCTGTTGGCGAGTAAGCTATCGTGGTTTTGTTAGTATTGCTGGAGGTGTGTCCTGTTGGCGAGTAAGCTATAGTGGTTTTGTTAGTATTGCTGGATGTGTGTCCTGTCGGCGAGAATTAACGGTATGGGATAAAGCTCTAATCTAATATATACTGGAAGAACACTTTTCGCATTTCCTTGCAGCCTGATTGGTTGGCAGCGACAGGGGTACTTACTAAGCACTACAAATCAAATTTCGTTTCTTCGCTGCGGTTACCTTACCTGACCTGGTGCGGTTACCCTACCGGATTTGGAGCGATTACCCTGCCTGCTTTGGGCCGTTACCCTGCCGTTACTCTGCCTATTATCCTGCTGGTGGCCGCCTCTAACGGAGCGAGAATCTAGAAACAGAACAAGGAGGAACCGAGGCGAGGATCGACTCGGGATGCGTTCGGGACGGGACAGGAGATCGGGCTTGAGTACCGATCGACGAGATATATTTGAACTAACAGAATGGCTTCGCCTAGTATGGTATACCAGTTGAGACCAATTGATACTGAATACAAATGAAGATAGATAGATAGATTTTATATTGCTTAGAAGCATGAGGCTTATTGCACACCGACTACCCTAACTACAACCTCCGCCGACTAACCCACAAAAAGAACGACGACAGGAAAGACAAAGAGTAAAGATGATAAAGTACATAAGTGTTCGCATCACACGGTAAGAGAGGAAAGGAAGAAAGAAAGGAAAGAAAACAATACCCTAGGATCTTAAACCAAATCCTAATTATTTCCCATGTCGTGATCGTTTTCCGCTGGTGCCAGCGCCGGTGCCGACGTTGCTGGTACTTGAATGGTAGAAGCGATTGGGGTTGTGGCCAGGGCCGCGGCTGCGATTGGGGTCGCGACTATTACCGGAGCGACGTTGATGACTGCCGAGGCAATTTTCTGGGGTCTGCTTTCGTTGAATCGTGTTGCTGCTCTTAGTGTGGCCTTAGCCCGCTCTGGACAGGCTCGGTCGATAGCTTTGTGGAAGCCCTTGCAGTTGTAACATCGGATGGGCGAGTGAGTGCATCGGACTCCTCCCGAACATGTTTTGCATGGGTGTTCGTTTGTGGTGTGATTTTCTGCGCAGTGTCCGCATCGGCCTGTTTCATGTTCGCACTGTTCCTGGCGGTGCCCATACTCAAGGCAGTTCCTGCACTGTGCATTTTCTCGGATGTTGTAGTAAGTCTCGAGGGAGCATCGGCGGTCGAAGAGGTTGAGAGATCTAAGTCCTAGCGACTCTGTTGTGAAGTGGCCCGGAAGGGCGATGATCATGGAGGAGTGTTCCTTCCCGATCCTTTTTTCTGGCTTAGTGATCCACCTCGGGATCTGGGCAAGATCGAATTTTTCACCGTAGTTGCTTCTGATCTCGGATGCGACCAGTTGTCCTGCGTCTATTCCATCCCCGATTGTTGTTGGGATGCCGTGAAGTAAGAATTTGGACTATTTAGAGTTGACCCTGATGTCAATCACGTAGATTCGCATCCCCGTGAGCACGTCTTTGATTTCGTGCTTGTAAGCGAGCACGGTTTAGCCGGAGGTGTCAAGCTTGGTTTCCAGAACGATATTGTGGTTGAGGGTTTTCCTTGCCGCAATAAAGCGGCACTTGGCGTCTGGGATTCCGGCATTGATTTTGGCTCGGATTTCGGAGGCGGTTTGGTTGCATGGGGCTTGTGGGGATGGGGCGTTGCATTCAACAATGATTTCTCGGTTAGCCCTCGAGAAATCTGGTTTGAACAGTGGGTCTGCCTTTCGGACCCTTCGTCTTTGTACCAGCTGGAAAGTGTCCTGGTTCGGGTTGCTTGCTCGGGCCACGTTGGCGAAGGATTTGGTCTGGGGTTGTTGTGGTTGTTGTTATGGTCGTTGTTATTGTTGTTGTTGTTGTTGTTGTTGTTGTTCTGCCGGTCGGGCTTTAGAGGGGCCGGGGACGGGCGCGGGTGCGGGTGCGGGTGCCCGGGCGCGGATGATGATGGGCATTGCAGGAGGGGAGGAGGAGGAGGGGTGGGTTTGTTGAGGATGAGAAGGGTTTGTCCTTGAACCTCCTTGATCTGTTCGGCAATTCTGCCTTGTGCCTCTTCGGCCTTTGTAAAGAGGGGGTATAGGGACTCGGCAATGTTTTTGTTGGTGTCCTCGATGGATTTTTTAATGATCACGTTGGAGTCGATGAGTGTATTCATTTTACGGGTCAGGAATTGGATCGAGGTTGCGGTGTCTTTTTGTTCCAGGATAAGCATGTCCTGGGCGGGTATCAGTGGGGCGAGGTTGGCTGTGATGGCGTGTCTGATGACCCATGAGACGTAATTCATGTCCATTTTGTTGTGTGTATCTTCTGGGACTATGCTGAGCCCGATGTAGTCAACCCTAGGGACGTAGGGCCTTGTGTAGTCGTCGTCGGTTGCGAAAATGGAGAGGGGGCCCTGAAGCTCCTCTACTTCTTGTGTCTGTGGGGTCGGATCAAAGCGGTGTGGAGCTGGTGTGCCCGGGGGCGGCGTATTCGCGAAGTAGCTGGAGAGAGATGCTTGGGAGGCCATCTCTTCTGTTTGGAGTCTCTTCTGACTTCCCATTCCGAAGGGGGGTTGTCTGGGTGGTCGTTTGGTGGGTTGTTTTGTAGCCATTTTGTGAGTTGAGGGTGTATTGTTTCGCTTATAATAACAACAACGCGACCGTACGGTTGGAGGAAGAAATGGCTCAGCCTGGTATGGTATACCAGCGTAGACCGTTACGCAAGAAGAAAGAAAAAAGAGAATAAAGTATACAGTAATCGAAAGTGTTTGTAGCGAGGTTTACCGAGTGCGAGAGAAATGAAAACATTGCATAAGGAAAGAAGAAGCGAAGAGAAACAGAAGCGAAAAGAGGGAGAGCCCTATAATATACTTAAGGAAATCCTCCGCTGACTAACCCCGATGAGTCACACCGTACAACCGAAATAGAAACCCACAACCGATCCCGATCTTTCTTTCCGCAACCCTAACCCAAAGCGCCTAGCGCTGACCATATCCTCCGAGCACCATCCTAACACATCCATCTTATCCGACGCGATAGCGATTCTTCACTTCACAACCCGATTCCGCAACGTTCTCGACGGCAAAGCAGGTGGGGGCGGTCGTGCCGCGATACCGCTAATACTCTAACCCTGAGAAAACTCTTTAGAATTAAATATAAATATAACTATTAAGTAGTCAACTATGAGCAGTGGGAGGTGGAGGTTGGAGAGGAGCGGTGGGGGTGGGAGAGCGGAAGGAGCAGTAGAGGAAAGGGGGACGAGCATTGGAAGAGGAGAGGGGGAGGAATTGGAGGAGCGTTGTATTTTTTTTTTTTTTTTTTTGTTTAATTCATACTTGCATGTTGGAGGAGCGGTGTAGTTGAAGGAGCGGTGTAGGTGAAGGAGCGGTGTAGGTGAAGGAGCGGTGGAGGTGGGGGAGCGGTGAAGGAAGCTTCCATATATTGGGGCTACCAGTGGCACCGGAGCTGGCATATATTCGAGCTGGCATTTCTGGCACCAAAGCAGGCATTAGAGGCGCTGGCACCGAAGCGGGCACTGGAGCTGGCACTGGAGCTGGCATATAATGGAGCTGGCATTTATTTCAGCTCGCCCCGGGCCCCAGAGCGGGCATTAGAGCTAGCACTGGAGCTGGCATTCATTAAAACTGACACTGGAGCGGGCATTGGAGCTTGCCATGGGGGTAAGAAATGGACTGCTACAGCAGGATTTGATTATCTACGGAAGCCGGCCGTGAGAGAGACCTCGCGGTCGCGAGGTGGCACACCCCGAGCATATATTTTCATGGATCGTTGTCGCAGTCGTTGGGAATGAAGGAGTTGGATTAGTAATGATTGTTCGGTCGTGTTCTGTTATGTTCGGTGAAAACTCTGTCGGTTGCGTGCTCGTGAGTCATTGGGGATTAGTCATCGGTGGATTTCCTTAAGCATATTAGGAGGGCTCTCCCTCGCTTCGTTCCTTTTTCTCTTCTTCTTTCCTTAAGCAACGTCTTCTACTATATTTGTACTTATTACGCACGCTTGGCCTACCCCGGTGTACCATACCAGGCTGAGCCATCTGTATATCTACGCTGGTTCTCAATATATACGCTGATACTTCTCTTCTAACGAAGACCGCTGCACCCCACTGAACTAACTCGACAGCTATTACTGTCGCACCTCGTACCCTGCGGAATACATACACCCACGCCGCCCCTTGAGATATATATACTACTTATGGTAGGGCTAGTGATCAAGTGTGTTTATTCGACTCTAGCTAGGGAGATAGTTACTAGACTAACTACAAATACGACAGGCAAACTTACAGTATAAGCTGCTAAACTAACCACTCGGCGGGGATGACAAAGAATTAAAGTACAAGCTCCATCAACAGCAAGTACAGCGGAGTAAGGAATAGAACAGATTTGAACAGTTGAAAACGAGTAGCAACAGAAAAACAAATAAAGGAAAAACAACATGAAGAATAACAGGAAGAGTATTTCAGAGGCTAAGGGCCAACGAGAAGATCTTAACCTACATTCAGCAATCAGTATTCCCCAATCAGATTCCTAACTATCTTCGAACACACAAAATTCAAAAATATCTAAATCCAAACAAAAGCAGCCCCAGACCTCTACACCACCCCATTGATATACCGACACCTGTAAACGTAAGAATTTAGTATACAAGACCAATATAATCAATCGTGGTATAAGTAAAAAATAGAAACTAAGGTATAGCTAATTCTTGAAGAAAATGATCTGATAATATTTTCCTCCACTTAATCAATATCTGATTTGCCTGTTGTGTCCTTTGATATTTAGTAAATAATCTATGATCGTATATTTTGTTGATAACGGCAGTAAGGCTTTATCAAGTTCCATATTAGCGGCTTCGGAGTTGCTTAAAATGCCATCAAAGAGACCTAGCTTTTCCATGCATTGAACATGACCTCGATCGAACCTACTCCCGCAAACACATTTCTTACCCCAACTAAAAATACCTCTTCGCCAATCCCATAGATCTTTTTGCATTCTGGGATCATCAATTGCAAAGGAAATTGTTAGCATCAGCTATGATAATTATAAGCGTTGGATACTAACCTAAAACATCGATCATATCCAAATTCTTCAAACGCGAATGAAGTTCTACAATCGCCAATAACTTACCCATTTTTTCATTCCGGTAGCATAAAGTTGAAGTTTTATCACGAAGAAGGAACGATCGCAAGCGTATTTTGTACGATTGTAATGGTAATGATGATATTTTCTCCTCCGCTTTGAACCGTTCATACAATTTATCGCTTCTCAAATAACCAACAAGAAACTTTTTATTATTTCTTTTTGGCAGCTTTTACATGATTGCCGACAATGGATTGCTATCGTTCATTAATTCCAAATGTAATTGGAAACTGCAACGAAGATGTTTCAAGTGTTTTCGAAGTTCTAGTATACCAAACAAATTGGCGAAGAGCTTTGGTCGTTTCCATCTCCCGCCAGGCACCCAAATCATACAACTATCCCAAGCCTTTTCCAAAGGTTTTAGAAAAGTGCTATGCCTTTCTGATTTCATATATGCATCAAAAAGCTCGATACCATATTCCATTGTTGGCATAACATATATTTTGTACATGTTCAATCGAACACGCGGTGTCCAAGAATCAGAATGAAATTGAAGAAAACCTTTCAACCTCATTGTTTTTTCGATAAGATTATCCCGATGCCTCTCAAAATCAATTCCATTGCTACCGATTGGAAAGCCTAAATAACGATAGGTAGTGACGATTGGTAGAGGTTCTCCATAGAGACACAACTGATTACTGCAATTTTTCTGATCGTCCCATTTATCGATTATACCACACTTCAAGAGATGGAATTTCATCGAATGATTATTAGCTCATCTCTCACAGATTGCTAACATTGAAGTAGCATGACCGAAACCATTCGCAAGCAACACACCATCATCTGCAAAAAATAAAGCTGAAGGTGAGTGGTCGTTGGTCAGGGGTGATTCATTCAGTTCGGTGACAAGTGAATTAATGAATTTTTTAAAAATAACTGGGGATAGTGGAGAGCCTTGCGGCAGTCCGCTATTACGAGTAAGCCTCTTTGATGAGGTACCGTTAACAACTATATGATAGGACATTGACTTAAAGAGTAGACTGATGGGGAGGCATATGAGATATTGTGGGATTCCGTGATCAATCAACTCTTGTACCAACATTTCTTTACACACTTTATCAAATGCAGATTCAAAATCCAAGAATACCGTTAAAGGTCGCTCTCCTGACGCCATACTATGATTGAGGACCAAAGGATGAGTTTGGGTTGAATACGCAGATCGGAATCCATCTTGACAAAAATGCATTCGATTGAAATCCCATATCGGATCTTCAAATATCGGTAATATTAAGCTTTCAAAGATGCGTCTAAACATAACAAGTATTGATGTAGGTCTTGTATTTGATGGTGTATAAGGCTTAGAATTGTTTTTTTGTAATGGATATAGTATAGAACTGTTCCAACGTTCGGGAGTTGAGCACGTTTCAATACAAGTTGGATAGAGAAATGATAAGTCTTAAATGAAATCGGTTTCCAACAAATTCTTAATCTGTAAAATATGTATCCCGTTCTCTCCACATGCTTTTGTTGTTCCAAATTTTCTAACAAATTCCTTTATTTTATCAACCGTTACTAAGCGTAATAGATAGTCTTGAAATAGTTTATTATCAAGTGATGGTATATATGTCATATTAGGAATTGAGTTCAAAGATTGCTTGTCATAAACCTTTGAATATTTCTTTTCCAGATCTTCCATCACAGTGATGGCATCGTTATCCGAACTCATTAGTCTTGATTTAGGAGAAGATCGTTGTAAACGTTTAAAGAGACTAATGGTTGAAGCAAATTCGTTGGAACTGACCAAATTCCAAATACGTTTATCAGGACAAAGTCTTTTCTGATAAGTGAAAATAGTTCCAAGTAGAACTTCAGATACAGCTTGAACCTTGCTCATCAGGATGATATCCAATAAATCTACATCATTGCTATCGGTAACAGTTTCCTTCTCGGGGCGCACAATATCATCAATTATATGGTAACAATTGGAAAATTGTTTCTGTATCGAAAGTGATGAATGCTCACCCCTTCTCATTCTAGTGTTACTCGTACGTGAGTTTTCATTCTTCAAAAGCTTGTTCACTCGATAGCGATATACATGATGGTGATTGTTCTCCGAATGAAATGCAACTGAAGAAATATTTTGGATCGATAAATGAAGAATATATTTATGATCAGTGTGAATACCAGCTATTGTGGTAGACTTTAGCAATAGGTGTGGACTCTGATTGCACAAGTGTTGTTTAATAAATGCATGATCAGTAGCGAGCTGTAAGGATTTGCCCCCCGCTTGCATTCTGTACAGCCCAGAAACTGCTTCCCAATCTTGAATAATCTTTATTTTATCTGAAGGTCCAACATTCTTCTGATCTCCAAAACGAACATTAACATCGCCTAATAATATATCAATTGCAAGTAATGTCGCTAATTGAATCTGAAGGTCGGAAGCATTCATTGTTGTAGGAGGAAAATAAACCCTTGCAACAGTAATTCCATCTACCCATACTATCAAAGTATACTGCGTACCTTACACCCTCAGTGCCTTATTTCGCCAAAATTGTGAAGCAAACAAATATATACCGCCGCTAAATCTGCCCTTCTTTTTTTCCAATATTTTTGATATAGGTAAAATTGTTGTCCCAATAACTGCCGGATTGGACATCCTACTATAATGGTTGGTATACCAATTCTCCGCTAGAAATAAAAAATCATAGTCTTTTTCTAGCATCTTAAGTATTTGATAAAACTTTCTGTCCTGTAAAGAATGAACATTTACATAACCGATTCTGAGCGTGGCAGTCATGATTCCATGACATCTTCGAATTCAAGACTAGATTCCGATTGATTAAGTACATTTCCCTCTCAAGAAAATCAGTATCTTCACTATCAAAATATCTTCTTCTTGCATGTTTCAAAAAATTATTGGGGATAACCTACCAGTAGCGTTGTGGCGTGAATTCTTGCATTTAATCAATTGACTATTGAATTCATTACACCATCCACGTTTTAGTATCCAAACATTAATATATGGTGCGCACACCCATAAATGTAAGCGAGATTTCAGTCCAATTTCAAATTTGAATAACTTTTTAACCAGGACAGATGTCAAAAATCTGGTGGATAAATTTCAAGATCTACTGATGAAGAAGAGATTTATCTACCGGATTTTTGATATCTGTCCTGGTTAAAAAGCTATTCAAATTTCAAAATGGGTATTTTAGTATATAAAATGCGCCAAGCATTCACAAAGTGAGACGGTATTATACCCATTTATACCCTTAGAGAAGCATTTATACCCCAAAAAAAGCAAACCGATTAGGCCTTGGCAGTGATACAGCAGAACGCCCTCCTCTTATTGGCCCATGGCGGCAATATTGCAGCCACAATTGTCTCACTTCTGTATTTTCTGTACGCCACCATTTCACATTTATGGCTGTCCACACCATACTCCCGAGTCTTCGCATTGCTTGATTCATTTGAAGATTGCGCAAGGCGTTTCATCATTGTTCGCCTTAAAGATTTCTTCATTTGATCGTAATTTACACTGCAATCATCGATATCGGAGTTGTAGGATTTTGGGCTCAAAGGATCGAAGCTTTCCAGTACTGTCAAAGAAGGTATAGTGCATATTTTCTCTTTCAGTTTTGTAGTATAAGACAATAGGACTATGATTTCTAAGATATCATCATTGATCCAATTTAAATTGAGCAGCTTTCGCAACTGAACTTTGCATTCTGATTTCAGAAATATTTTTGTTGAACTGTATGATGACCGAACAAAACCATTGATGTATATATGATCGTATGTTGGTGCAGTCATCTCTTCTGGTTTGCGATGTCTACTTTCGATTGATATTGAATGTGAGTGTACAGGATTTTGACGCTTTGATAAATCTGGTGATGACTTTGAATTTACGTCAGGTACGGCAATATCTCCTGTTTTTTCTGAATCAGTTTTGTGTTCTGCAAAATTATGTTCTAAATAATGGATGAAGAGAAACTCTTAATTACCAGTTGTCATACCATCTGTTTGAGATTGCCTGAAGTTGATATCCACGTTCTTCATTTCCAATGCTTCAAATTTTTGTAATAAGCGTTGCAACTGTGATTGAATATTAACGATCTCTGTTCTCAGAATTTTCAACTCGTATTGATCTGGAGCTGATGCAGGTTGCCAAAACTCAGTATTGCCTGTTAGAAATGTGGAGGGTACCAATGAATCCATGTTTCTGCGTTTACGCCTTGGTTGTAAATCTTTTGTTTCACCTCCAAGACGTTTTTTACTTTGAGAGAAACCAATTGGTTGAAATATCTCCTCTGGTTTTCGGAGTATTTCATTTTGTATCTCATCAATTATTTTATCACCAATCGATGGTAATTGACGACAATATTTGTGGAAATTGGTTGTGCTAAATGTTTTGGTGCAAGACTTTCGTGTAGGTGATTCGTTTTCATTTGAATTCAACAATTCACCGCATTTGCATACAAATCTTCGATATCTTTGACCTTTCGAATTGATATTACCCGCATTACTTTTTCGAAATGTTCCATTAATTCCCACCCTCATGCATTGAGGACACGTGATTATCGCATTGAAGTGGTTGTGAATGGAATCCGCAAGTTCACTTTTGATACCTTCTGCTCGAACAGTTGGCGTCTTTTGCTGATGGGTAGACATGACCATAACCTTCTGTCTAGAGATTAGTCGAATCAATCACAATGATAGGTCTTTTTATGAGAAGTTAGTATTCACCCTCGGTACTGTATCCACTACCATGCACAATCGAAATATTCTTCAAAGTAATAAACTTCAACTTTGTACTTCCAAACGAGCAGAACCCCTTCAAGAAAGCTGTTGAGCACGAATCTTGGAGGGGGATTCAAAGCCCTATATATAATTGGTTTGAGATTCTATTGATTGAAACACGATTTAAATGTGTCAGAATAGAGCCCGGTTGATATGATACACCAGGTGAAGCTATTGAGAAATCTGTTAATCTCAAGGGGCGGCGTGGGTGTAGGTATTCCGCAGGGTACGAGGCGCGACAGTAGTAGCTGTCGAGTTAGTTCAGCGAGGTGCAACGGTCTTCGTTAGAAGAGAAGTATCGGCTTATATATTGGTAACCAGCGTAATATAGAATTGGCTCAGCCTGGTATGGTATACCAGGGTAGACCAAGTGTGCGTAATGAGTACAAGGATAGT
The DNA here is from genome assembly GCA_008079325.1 of Morchella conica. Classification (NCBI taxonomy): domain Eukaryota; kingdom Fungi; phylum Ascomycota; class Pezizomycetes; order Pezizales; family Morchellaceae; genus Morchella; species Morchella conica. The sequence goes on along the minus strand of VOVZ01000006.1, from coordinate 12,749 downwards.
AGAAGACGTTGCTTAAGGAAAGAAGAGAAACAGTAATGTAGTGAGGGAGAGCCCTCCTGATATACGCAAGGAAATCCACCGATGACTAATCCCCAATGACTCACGATCACGCAACCGACAGAGTTTTCACCGAACATAACGGAACAGGACAGAACAACCATTACTAATCCAACTCCTCCATTCCCAACGACTATACCAACCGATCCATGAAAATTACGTTTCCTGATTGATTGAACCAAATGTATCAGCGATACAAACAATATTTCAAGGGGCGGCGGTAGCGAGTATTCCGCAGGGTACGATATGCGACAGTAGTAGCTGTGGAGTTAGTTCAAGCGAGGTGCAAAGTTCTTCATTAGAAGAGAAGTATCGGCGTATATATTGAGAACCAGCGTAGATATAGAGATGGCTCAGCCTGGTATGGTATACCAGGGTAGACCAGTCGTTGCTTGATGAGTACAAATATAGTAGAAGACGTTGCTTAAGGAAAGAAGAAGAGAAACAGGAACGAAGCAAGGGAGAGCCCTCCTAATATACTCAAGGAAATCCACCGATAACTAATCCCCAGTGACTCACGATCACGCAACCGACAGAGTTTTCACCGAACATAACGGAACACAAAAGAACAACCATTACTAATCCAACTCCTCCATTCCGAGCGACTCTACCAACCGATCCATGAAACAGGATTTCGCGGCTCCGCCTGGTATACCATACCAGGCGAAGCCATTGATATAGGTTGAAAATACAGCTTTCATCGCGCAAAATTCTTTGGAAAAAGATTATACATATCGTCTTGGACTAGTGTGGTATACTAGGCGAAGCCAAAAACTTTCTTAAAAGTCAATCTGTTTCACAAAATCTTCATTTTCTCCGAACAGTATAGTATACTAGTTGGAGACCTTGAAATAAAACAGATGTTTCTTTGCAAAAATGTATCCAGTAAATTCGAGTCCCACTGGCTCCACTGTATATACTATACTATACGGGACCATTGCAATAACATGGATGTATTTCAACAAAGTCCATTTGATGAACAAGGGTCTCACTGGCTCCGACTAGTATCGTATAATAGGCGGAACTATGGAAATAACGAGGGTTTTTCTTTATTAAAAGTCATCCGGTGAACATGAGTATCATTGGATCCGACTATTATCATTTGGTCTCCGTTTATTATAGTACTGGATAGAAATATTTAGGTAATTTAACTTGGGAATTTCAATCACGATATTCGATTCTAAAATCAAGGCTGGTGGAATGGAACACTATCAGAACCAGAAGACGGTCACCCCACTATCAAAGCTCAACGACTCGGAACTCCAACTCCGTTTCCACTAATTCAGGGTATATTTTTGATTTTACGATTAGATGTATATGAAATCATTTTCAGCACTCCGCTCCCTTATTTAATTGTTTATCCAGATACTAATTGGGGTATCGATAGGGTAATTGAGTATGACTTGCTTCTATACATCAGCAAAAAATTTGGTTCGGTCTGACGTGCTTGGGCGTACCCAGGCGCAGCAGGTGTACCAGGCGCAGGAGAAATTTTCTTACCTGCATCCATACGCCCCGGCGCAAAAAGACATCGTCTTGACGGGAAAATAGGAACACGTCTCCCGTTATCGTCGCGGAGTCCTCTTTTGGTCATAAGACGAGTTCGTCTTTTGGGCAAATGACGTCGTCTTTGAAGAAAGAGTTCGTCTTTTGACAGCAAAACGAACGCCGGGTCCACACCTGGGTAGCTTTCGCCCGGTTAACGGCTTCTGCTAGCATATCTCTATGGCAGAATGAGGTCACTCTGCAATCGGTATATAGACTAGGACACCAGTTACGCGCAAATGTAACGTTTATTGATCTAAATGTCTACGTAATTCTATGTACATTTCTGAGCGCCCCAACCACCTCCACTTACTCCTGCCCCGGGCACTACCGTCCTGCGTACTGAGCTGTCTGCCCGCTGAGCTCCCCGCTGAGGTCCCCGCTGAGGTCCCCGCTGAGCTCCCCGCCCGCTGAGCTCGGCGCTGACCTGCCTGCCTGCCTGCGCTCCTGCCCGCTGACCTACCTGCGCTCTTGTCCGCTGTGCTACATGTGCTCCTGCCCGCTGACCTACCCGCTGCCTGTCTTCCTGCCTGCTGATCTGCCTGTCTGGTAGATGTCCACTTGATGCAGTATTCGGTGACTGGTATGTGTCAATTCACTGCCTGGAGGTGTCCTAATCTTGCAGTATTCGGTGACTAGTGGGTTTCGATTCTCTGCCTGGGAGGTGTCCAAGTTATGCAGTATTCGGTGACTGGCAGGTGTCTAAATCGTGCAGTATTCGCTGCCTGGTAAGTGTCCATTTGGTGCACTATTCGTTGACTGGTAGGTAGCAATTCGCTTCCTGCGGCGGTGTCAGTAAAGGCGTCAAAATGCAGAGAAAGGTAAATACATATCCAGGCGTCGATACAGGCAGCAGGTGGGTGTCGATAGAGGTGGAAGGTATGAGATGAGGTAGGAAGTGAGGTAGGAGGTGACGTAGGAGGCGAGGTAGGTACGTGTATATGTAGAGATGTGGGTGGATTCTCGAGGTGTGGAGAATCAAATCTGACGTCATTCGCTGGCATTATTAGCATTAGCGACAGTACATTGGTAGAATATCGCATCCGCGCAAAGTCCATTAGCAAAGAATTAGGTCCGGTTCGACGCGCCCAAACGAAGCAGGCGCCATTGGGCGTACCGGGCACACCAGAAGTTTTCTTACCTGCATCGATACACCCCGGCGCGAAAAGAGATCCTCTCGACGGGAAAATACGAACATCTCTCCCGTTCTCTGCGTGGAGTTGTCTTGGGGTCAATAGATGAGTTCGTCTTTTGACTAAATTAGGTCGTCCCTGACCCAAAAACGAACACCGGGTCCACACCTCGATAGCCTTTCCCGGTTAACGGGTGGCAGAATGAGATCACTCAGCAATAGATACATGGACTAGGACACCAGTTCCGCGCAAATGTCACCTTTATTGATCCCCATGTCTCTGTAATGCTATGAACATATTTGCTATCGACCCACCTACCTCCACGGACGCCCCACTCACCTCCGCTCACTCCTGCCCCCCCTTCCCCTTCCAACCCACTGAGCTCCCCGCTGTGCTGCTTGGGGGCGTCGATTTGGTGCCTGCAGGGGCGTTAGCATACCGTAAATATACTGAGTATTTGTCACCTCCAGCGGCGTCAATATACTGACGATTTGACGCCTGCGGCGGCATCAGGATACCGTCAATATATTGGGTATTTGACGCCTCCAGCGGCATCGATACAGGCAGTAGGTAGGCGTCGATACAGGCAGGAGGTAGCGGTCGATACAGGCAGGAGGTAGGAGGTGAGGTAGGAGGTGACGTAGCAGGCGAGGTAGGAGGCGGCGTAGGTAGGCGTGTATATAGATCTGTGGGTAGATCCTCGAAGTGTGGAGAGTAGTCAAATCTGACGTTATTAGGTAGCGCTAGCATTAGCGCCAGTAGATAGGCGGAATATCACATCTGCGCGACGTCAAATGGCGAGCTATCGCATTTGGGAGACAAACTAGGCGTCAAAAGAAGAGGTGATGAGACTACCACGCCTTTGACCACAAGGACGGCTTCTTGATTGGGGTAGTAGCAAGGACTGACTTGGTGATGGCGGTTAGGGTGCTTCCGAACCAGTGGTTGATGGGGTATATAATCGGAGGAAGGGAGGTTTCATGAATTTCGAGCCACGGGGCCTTCTTCCAGTCAAGGGCGTGTAAGGGTAGGGGTGGTCATGCTGGGCGAGAGTGTCAACTGCAGTTTGATTGGGGTGCGGCCGGAACTAGCGTTGGATATTGATTCTTGGCTGAATGAGGGGGGGGGGGGGGGGATGAGGATCAGGCCGGTATTAATTCGTCATGGCGAGGTCCTCTTCCATTGACGTTTCTTGTTGGGTAACGATGACTGATTTGGACTGGGTGGTGTGGTGCCCTGATATCGCGGCACGACCGCCCCCACCTGCCCTGCCGTCGAGAACGTTGCGGAATTGGGTTGTTAAGTGAAGGATCGCTATCGCGTCGGATAAGATGAATGGGTTAGGAAGGTGCTCGGAGGTTAGAGTCAGCGCTAGGCGCTTCGGGTTAGGGTTGCGGAAAGAAAGATCGGGATCGGTTATGGGTTTCTATTTCGGTTGTACGGTGTGAGTCATTGGGATTAGTCAGCGGAGGATTTCCTTGGATATATTATAGGGCTCTCCCTCTCTTCGCTTCTGTTTCTCTTCTCTTCTTCTTTCCTTACGCAACGTCTTCATCTGTACTCAGTACCAATTGGTCTCACCGGGTATACCATACTCGGCGGAGCCATTCTGTTAGTTCGAAATATATTCTGTTCGATCGGTATTCAAGCCCGATCTCCTGTCCCGTCCTGAACGTATCCCGAGTTGGTCTCCGCCTCGTCCTGTTCCTAGATCCTCGCCCCGTTAGACCTGAGGGGTGGGTGCACGAGCGCCTGTCGGGGCACTCCCTGTCAGAAGTGATTTGGTCGCCAGAGTAGTTGATGCACTTGGGTTTCCAGGTGGCGCAGCACTCAATGACTGGCTTTAGGTTGTCTTTCTTGTGGCAGATTAAGTTGGTGCAATGGTGGTCTTTGCGGAGGTGGTTTCCTGCGCAGAGCGGGCATGTGGGTGAGGATGACTGGCATCCCTCTGTTGCGTGTTCTAGGCTGGCACACTTCCTGCAGAGTGTTTTGAGGGAAGCTTGCCATAGTTTCTTGCACCGGCGGGAGCGTCCGAACAGGTGGATCAGGTCTCTGATCTTGTCAGTGTCCATCAATTCAAGTTCCGCCGATCATTCTGAAACAAACTCTGGCCTAACTCATTTGTCTTATCTCAAAATGAAAACGCGGTTGAGACAAGTGCATCAATCCGCAAATAGTATCTCAAGCATGATTTAGCAGGGGCTACCACATAAGTATCTCCCTCTCCGTTAGGGTAAGAAGTTGTGGTAATGCATGCACGCTATTCTTTTCTGATACTTCATTGAATCTTGTTCTAATAGCTTCTCGGCAAACATTTTGCTGATATGCGTCTTGTCTTAAGTAGGTTTATCTATCTTCCCGAAAGCACGCGATAGCATGTAAACTCATAGATTCAGTATCATCCGGCATGGGAATAGAATTTCGTTTATCGGTTCTAACGGAAGCCATTCCGATCAAATAGTTGTACCTGTCACTAGGTATTCGTAGAAGTTCAACTGACTCACACGTACTGCTGAGCTCTCAATCTCCGATCTCACTATCATTCCCTTATATATCGGGTAATTGTTACTAACTAAACACTTTCTAATGCACGTGGCAAACTTCACCTTTCCACCTCTAAATATTGATTTTCCTGTATTTGCTATAATAAGGTTTCATGGCTGTTATCCGTTGTTTGTTACAGGACCCACGGACAACGGTACTAGGGACCGGCTTCTGTATCTGACAGTATTCGCAGTACAAGGTGATATTCCATTATCTGAAAATATAGAACTTGTCTAGAAGTATAATGGATGTTAGTAAAAAGTGCTGGAAGAAATGACGTGCTTGGAAAAAAAATAAAGATTCGAGATGGAACATTTAGACCGCCCGATTATGCGTAATTGAAGAAGACTCCCAGTACCGCTTTAAAATAGTTGTTGGAAATTGAAATTGGATTAGAGGCTTTTAAATCACAACAATGTTTCCCTCATTAACCTTAAAATTATGACAAATGAGTCACACTCTCAAGCAAAGAAATAGTTCCGAATATGTCAACTATATTACATAAAACACAAACTCAACGGAGGAAATATGGCATTGCAATCAACGGGCTGTTTTGAACTGTGTAATCACCGGGAATGTCTCGGATGAAGAAACAAAGTAATATTTGTCAAAACGATCACTGTGCAACGCCGAGATTCGGCACCGGCATTGGTGACATTTTTGATGCGCGCCCATTATGGACTGAGTGACAATCCGGTATGTCTCCGATTGAGAAACGAAGCATTATTGAGCAAAACAAGTACCGTGCAGTGCCGAAACTCGGCGCCGGCATGCGTAACATTTTCGATGCGCGCCCATTATGGACTGAGTGACAACCCGGGATGTCTCCGATTGCGAAACAAAGCATTATTGAGCAAAACGAGCACCGTGCAACGCCGAGACTCTCGCTCCGGCAGATGGGTAGGGCTCAAAGTAGGGCATATGAGAAATATTTACATTGCGATATTGAACGGAACTTCCAGATAGAGTAATACTCAATATACTTGAAAAACGTCACATTGAGCAATATCACAACCCATCCCACGATTACATAATCAATCAATCCCGGAATTAAGACAAAGAGCATATATTGTTGACACACGATAAAATGTGAATTGATAATATAAGTACTACCAAGTGATTCCTTTATCCTCTTTCTTCTCCATCCCTCTTACATACTACCACCCGATTAGTAAGTAAGTATTTAAAAAAAAAATTTTTTTTTGGTTCAGACTAGTATGTTCATATTAAGGGGAGCCAGTCTAATCACTCCGCCTGGTATACCATACCAGGCGAAGCCATTCGCGTGTTTTGTCACAGTTTCTTTAATATTTGAGCTATTGACTTAGTTTTCGATTCATATGAATGCTGAGCACCGTGTGAACTGATTTATTCTTTGATAGAGCTCGAATTCTTAATTCATCTAACAAAAATCTCAATAGCGTCTGTGCAATACAATCAGTAGGTTTAACTTTTTTTTTCTGATTTTAATAATTCCAATCAATTATTATTAGTGTCATCCAAATCACCTCCCGTCATAACAAAACCTCCAGCGCCCCCAGGATCCAACCTTGACCGAATTTTATCCCGTGTTGGATGTTCAGCTGTGCTCGAAGAAAACTATATTCTGGACGTCGAAGAAAGTGCAGTGTCATCGTCCGATGAAGATTGTAAGTTTCTATTAGTCTGAGTAACTCATAGCGAGAAAACCTGTTTCTAACACTCTAATAGTTTCTGAAGAAACCAAACCTCAACCACGTCCTGTTCGGGATGGTGGCAGCTATTTTCTTCCGGATACCGAAATCGCTTATCGTGGCAATTATATTATTGCTTTGCCTGACAGCCCCTATGGTACCTGCAATCGTGAACAAGCTGACCGTATTCACATCATTACGCGGCTGAATACCAGAAGCTTTGCCAAAAGCTTGACGAGGAAGAAAGAGTTGGTGGTGAGGAGCCTGAAGTTGTTCAGGACGACAGATTGGAGGAAGAGGATATTGAGCTCCCTACCGGCACCATGGTGACAAAATGGGAAAACCGTGGTTGGGCCCGTCAATTAAACGTCCTGCAGAATTATGATCAAGAGGAGAATTCAGGAAAAAGATTGACAGCGAAGCAATGGGATAACCTGTTGGAATGGGTCTATCAGTCTTTGTTACCGGAGAATATTTTGGCCCTACAGGAAGTCTTCTTCAATGCCTGTGGCGGAAAACAAAATCATCCAAATTGGTTACAACGACCCACTACCGAAAGTCAAATCGACAGCTCTCAATTGATTTGCCTTCAAAGAATGTTTGAGTTCAACAACTTGGGAACCAAAGGGAGATTGGATCAAATTATGCAACGGATCTGCTGTCTGGATATGTTCATATCACAACGGGAGCAAGTCAAGATTGTTGCTGAAAACACTCCACCAAGCAAACGTATCAGGCTCAATAAGCAGGATCGGACACGTGATACCAAGATCCAGAAAAAGGTCAATGATGAGCTGCTTCGAATATACAATAATGAAACACGTACCAGCACGACCACGATGGTGAATATCAGGGGCTGGTTGAAAGATGGGAAGAAATGGAATTGTTTTTTTGATGATGAGTACCTGCGGTCTTGCCCACTTGCCATGATTTGTCTCCTTCCAACCGATGGAAAATTGACTTTCTCAAAAAAAAATTCCCCTTGCACGTGTGGGACTTCTTTGTTTCCAATGTTCATCACCCCAGCCCTCGTTTGATGGATATGGCGAAGTCCTTAAAAAACTCTATTAAATCATTCAGGACCTCCGGTAGAATCGATAAGCTATTTCAATATTGGGAGCTCATGCCTGCTGTGGATTTTAATTCGGTCAATTGTCATAAAAGATACTTACAATTCAAAAAAGACATGACCGTCGAGGAAGGAATCAAGCTGATTCCTCAATTTGGGAGGAAAGGGGGCGACTTCCAGAGGTACAAAACATTGGCAACCAACGACCGAAATCAGATCCAAAGTGTTCCCCATCATGAAGAACTAGAAATTGCTGGACCTAGTCAATTTGAAGTCGGGCAACGAATGAGACCAGTAGTCAGAACTGGGATTCCACCAATCCGAGCATCCGAGCGACTCAAATCCCAACGAAGAGTAAATATTACTCATGATGCTAATGAACCAGCAGAAAAAAGCTCCTGAGAATTTCCTGTTGAAGTCAGACGACCTATCATATCGACAGAACCTGTGGAGGCTGAGGAGGCTGTGATGGAGGATTATGAGGTTCAAGAGTCTTGGATGTCAGATGGTGGTGGTGCTACTCCGGCTTACAGACCGGACTTAAGTGAGTATTCCGTTAATGGACAAATTTGGGATAAATACTAACAAGTAATATCAGGTATGATTCCAAGCTCTGTTGTGGACTTGAACAGGGACGTACATGATGTCAATATGCCAGACTTCTTGATTGATGATGTCAGGCGTGCAACGGCTCTTCAGGTCACATGTTCCAATATCGGTGACAACAATAGTCCAGTCGAAGAGGAAAATGAACCTGCAGCTGTCAGTGAGGAAAATATGGGCCGTGACGGGGATTGGGATAGTGAATATTTATACTCAGTCACTGAGAGTGATATGGAGAAGAATTTCTAGCATTATTTAAATCCAGGAATTCAGCGGATTTCAGATTGGAAACCTATGTGGGAAGAATTGGGAATATTTCTATGTTTTATGAATTAACGTCTGGATTATTTTGTTGTTCTTTTATTAACCTATTGTTTTTGAAATTGACTTTATCATTGTTATGAGAATTTTTTATTGAGAAGCACTGAAATTGTTCTGTTTTGGAAATAAATATCTTATTCAATCAAAACTGGGTACAGTTATTTTCACTTATTTATTACGTACGGAAAAATGAGAATTATGGAATTGAATCAAAGTCGAAGCAATGTTTCTGTGAAATGAGTAGAAATTGCGTTAAGTAAAAATTCAAATTAAAAGAGCTGGAATTATCAGAAAACGAACAGAGTCGTTCAAAGTTAAAGATAATATTCAATTCGGCAATGGAAATGGGGATACGTTCAAACAACCTGACTATGATTTGATTTTGTTGAGCTAAATGGGTGTTCAAACTCAAATCCATGTCTTCAATCATTGCTTTTTCGGCTCCTTTTTGGGGGAAGGTGCATACATGTAAGGCTGGCGTATGCAGGTGTATTACAACTTAAATCCACGGATATTACGTTACACACTGCCTTGTCTTTCCAATTTGTACGAGGACATAAGATGCCCCCTTCTCATCTACTAGTAGGAAAAGAATCAAGGCTGACATCGCTACATGTAATGTTGCGGAAAAATCCATCTGCTAACCTTGTTTTTACAAATAGAGCGCTTGTTCATCATCTATACACTCTTTATTAGTACTTACTTGGATGTGTTTGATTTCTGTTTTTTGGGTGGTAGGTTATATTTCTGGGGAAGCTCAAGGGTATGGTCTAACAAGGCCGATAGTTATTGCGCGCGTGTGGGCTCCCCCGATGTTCCAAGCGAGATCGTGCAGTTGTCTCACAACAGATGCTAACAAGTGATCCATAACTCTCACGATTATTATCGCTTGATGGCCACATAACTCGCCAAAACTATCACTCCCCCTCATCATCACTCGCCTCCCCCATCACTCGCAATAATCCGTTCTCACCCCGTTCAGCATCACTTACTTTGAGCCAACATCAGCACCATTGGCCCTTACTCATATATTTGCTAAATGATATGTTAAACCTTTTGTATATACTTTATTTAACTTTATCAAGTCAATTAATATAACTACCGGTATAGATAGGGGAAAAGATGATTTTATTTGGGTATTAGGAGTTTCTTATTAATAAAGCTTTTTTCCGAATTGCGAAAAATTGTCCGGCTCTATTTAATTTGTTATTCAAAAAACAATAGTAATTCCAAAAAAAAACATATTCATCCAGCACGGTATACTAGTATCGAAAGAAAGATACGCTGCAAATGTTTAACTTAAAATTGCTCGCCAACCAGTGAAAGAAATTAGCTCTCTGCCCGTTGACATGGCTTGCCTGCTGCCCGCTCTCCTACCAATGTGGAGCCCGCTGCTGGCTCTGCCCGCTGACCTGCCCTGCCGGTGAGCTTGCTGCTGGCCTGTTCGCTGGCTTGCCTGCTGACCTGCCCTGCTTGCTACTTGCACCCCTACCCGCAGACCTCCCTGCCTGGTAGGTGTCCATTTGATGCAGTATTCGGTGACTGGTAGGTGTCGATTTGCTGGCTGGGGATCTCCATTTGGTGCAGCATTGGTAAGTGGTACGTGTCGATTTGCTGCCTGGGAGGTGTCCAAATCGTGCAGTATTTGGTGCCTAGGAGGTGTCGAAATCGTCCAGTATTTGGAGCCTGGTAGATGTTGAAATCGTCAAGTATTTGGAGCCTAGTAGGTGTCAGTAAATGCGTGAAAATGCAGAGGAAGGTAAATACGTATCCAGGCGCTAATTCAAGTAGGAGGTAGGTGTTGATACAAGTAGGAGGCAGTCATACAGAGAGGAGGCGTCAATACAGGCAGGCGATGTTGATTATACCCGTTCTGGTTGGTGTGAGGGTCGGGTTAAGGTTAGATTTTAGGCGTCAAATGGTCAAATTTCGTAAATTCGTAAAAGCTACCCCGTACGGGAGGTATTTAATGACACTATTGGTGCCAAATGTGCCCGTACGCGAGGAATCTGAATGCATTCATTGCGCCAAAAGATCCCGTACGTGAAGATTCCAGAGCTCCTTCTGTGCTAAAAGGTCCGTACGGGGAGATTCCAGAGATCTTTCTGTACTAAGATATCCCGTACAGGGAGATTCCTGACCTCTTTCTGTGCTAAAACATCCTGTACGGGGAGATTCCGAAATAGTGTCTGTGCGAAAAAGACCCGTACCGGGAGCTTTCAAATTACTGTCTGTGCCAAAAGGACCCATACGGGAGATATCTAATGCTGCTCTCTATGCCAAATTGGCCGTACGGGGAAATTCCAAAGGACTGTTTGTGCCAAAAGCTCTCGTACGTGGAGATTCTAATGCTTCCCATGGCCCGACAGGCCCCTTACGGCAGATACTGTTAGAGCTTTACTGTGGTGATGGCCCGTACGGTAAAGACTGTCAGGGCTTTCATATGGTAATGGCCCGGTACGATAGAAACTGAAAGCTCTGCCTCTGCCAAACCTCTCGTACGAGAGGTATTTGACACTCTGCCTCTGTAGAATCTTCCCGTATGGGAGTATTTGACCTCAATGACCATGTAAAGTCCACTCATACTACAGCCAAGTGCAATCCAATCCATTGTCTCTGCCAATCCTCTCGTATGGGAGCTATTTGACATCTGTGCCTCAGTAAAATCCTCCCATACGGGGGTATTTGACAACGCTGCCTTTGCACAATACTCCCGTACGGGGAATAATTGACCTCGTTCAGTATGCAGAATGCCCCCGTACGACAGCCAGGTGCAGGCAGCAGGCTCTGCAAAATCATCCCGTACGGGAGGTATTTTACAACTCTGCCTCTTCAAAATGCTCCCGTACGGTGAGTAATTGACCTCGCTTACTATGTAAAATGGTCCCGTACGACAGCCAAGTGCAGGCAGCAGGCAATGCAAAATCATCCCGTACGGGAGTTATATGACAACTCTGCCTCTGCAAAATGCTTCCGTACGACAGCCAGGTGCAGGCAGCAGGCTCTGCAAAATGCCCCCGTACGGGAGGTATTTGACCTCGTTGGTGACGCGAAATGCTCCCGTACGACAGCCAGGTGCAAGCAGTAGGCTCTGCAAAATGCCCCTGTACGGGAGGTATTATACCCGTTCTGGGTGGTGTGAGGGTCGGGTTAAGGTTAGATTTTAGGCCTAAAACGGCCAAATTTCGCAAATTTGTAAAACCTACCCCGTACGGGAGGTATTTGATGGCACTTTGTGTGCCAAAAGTGCCCGTACGGGAGAAATCTGAATGCATTGATTGCGCCAAACAGTCCCGTACGGGGAGATTCTAGAGATCTTTCTGTGCTAAAATATCCCGCACGGGGAGATTCCAGAGCCCTTTTTGTACCAAAAGTGCCCGTACGGGGAGATTCCATAGCTTTTTCTCTGCTGAAACATCCCGTACGGGGAGATTCCGAAATAGTGTCTGTGCCAAACGAGCCCGTACGGGGAGATTCCAAGGGACTGTCTGTAACAAAAGCTCTCGTACGTGGAGATTCTAATGCTCCCCATCTGCTTACAGGCCCCGTACGGCAGATACTGTCAGAGGGTTAGTATGGTAATGGCCCCGTACGATAGAAACTGTCCGAGCTCTACTGTGGTAATGGCCCGTACGGTAGAGACTGTCAGAGCTTTACTCTGGCAATGGCCCCGTACGACAGCCAGGTGCAGGTAGTAGGCTCTGCAGCATACTCCCGTACGGGGGTATTTGACCTCGTTGAGTACGCAAAATGCTACCGTACGGGAGGTATTTGACCTCGTTGAGTACGCAAAATGCTCCCGTG
>VOVZ01000059.1:271404-331494 GCA_008079325.1 Morchella conica | reverse complement strand
GTCAAATGTACCCACTCGCCCATCAGATGTTACAACTGCAAGGGCTTCCATAAAGCAATCGACCGAGCGTGCCCAGAACGCGCTAAAGCGACCTTAAAAGCATCACTGAGATTCAACGAATCCAGACCCATTCTAGTAGCCCCGGCTATGATTAACGTTGTCCCGGAAGCCCCGGCCCCAGTAGCCCCGGCCCCGGCCCTCGCAGCCCCCGAGTCCACTATCCAAGTACCCGCAACACCGGTAGTAGCGCCGGTGGAAAATGATCACGATATGGGGAATAACTAGGTTTGTTTATCTCTCTCTCGGTTTTCTCCTACTTCCTTGTCTCGTATATCGCCAGTTCAGTGCGACCCTTATTCTTTGCTCGCGGCCTTAGGTGCCATATGTACTTATCGGTTACGTTTTCCTTCTTTCTGTTCGTCTTCTTGTCGCCCGCTTCGTTTTGTCTTTGGGTTAGTCGGCGGAGGTTGTAGTTAGGGTAGTTAGGTGTGCGATACGCTTCGGCGTCTATGCAATATAAGGTTCTCTCTCTCTCTCTCTTGCATTTCCCCCTCCGGGAATGTTTTCCTCCTGGGCCCGACCGCCCTCGAGAGCCCTCCTCGACGATAAACTGGATACACGAGTTTCTAGAGAGCCTTCGCCGCGCTAGATTCCCCATGTTATGACACGACTCTCTCTCTCCCACCCCCCTTCTTCACCGAGTTGATACCCTCACGGGATGCGTCTATCACTCACCAAATCTCGCCAAATCGACGGCCACCGCCAGACGGTCGTTCCCCTCTTCTCTCCTGCTGCTCATCGCACGAGCACCACTCCCAAAAGCCTGGAATTGTTCAGCTTCCTCACGGTCGCGAAAACATTTCTCAAAAATTCTTTTACCCGAGGTCACTCACGTGACCTTACCCCTCTTTACGGCCCTAGCCAGGCAACCCATTCCTTAACCGAGGCGGCCCGATCTCCTCACCACTCCAAACTGGTCCCCCGAGACCACCCCCTCAACACCACGGTCGGCACTTTCAATTGCGACCACCATTCCTACCGAGTTGGCGACCCCAACTCACCACTTTCAATCGAGGCGGCGTCGCTCCCCTCACCCCCTCCATACTGGTCCTTCGAGACCACCCCTCAACACCACGGTTGGCACTTCCGATTGCAACCACCACTCCTCTACTGCCTCGCTGCCTGACAAGCAGATGCCCGAGGCACCACTCTTGACCCACAACCATCGCTTCCACACCTCGGCCCTTCGTCGGCTTACTATCCAATGATCCAACGATCACGGTACCCCAGCCCCAGGTTAACCTCGCAATGACCTAGCACTTTCACCGGTGACCTGAGAGCTTGTGTTCTGGAATCCGCTAAGAGGACCCCATCGTTCAACGGAATTAAGTGCGGACTGTAGGATATCCTTGGAGAAGTATATATGGCTTCTTTCTTACAGCGGGAAGGTTTCTTTGTTGTCACTTAGATTCTGCTTACCTGTACCTCGCGTTATCTACCCCCTCTTCGTGGGTCCCATATTGTGTCGCGGCCTATGAGTCGTTTGCTATACTTTTTCTTTTCCTTTGTCTCGCGTTGCTTTGGGTTATTCGGCGGAGGTTGTAGTTAGGGTAGTATAGTTGCGCGATAAGCTCCGGCTTCTATGCGAATATAAGGTTCTTCTTCTTCTTCTTGTATTTAAGGAATACCAATACTTTATTCCTCTATAGTTCATAGTCCACGATCTTTTGGTCTCGACGACCAAAAGGGTTTCAAGATACTTCGCTTGCTTAGAGTCTACCTCTAGGCCTCCTGCCTCGGTTGTGTTCCTTGGACCTCCTCTGTTTCGCCTACGGCCCCCACGTAACATGAGTAAGGGTGCCGGGAATCTTATAAAAGAACCTGGGAAGCCCCAGGTTGGCCTCTCATCATCAGCGGATCTTTACTAGCGAAAAGACCCCTTAAAGTTATTAAGTTTCCAGACTTAAGAACGTTCTTCATACAAAATTCTATTGCTTCGGAACGAGTCCCATCATAACTCGTTATCCTTACTTTCTATCTATCTCACCCGAACGGAAGTCACGGTCGTGCCTCATCATAGCACCCCCGTTACAGTATAACTTTAAGCTCCTCGCTTAAAGAACCTTTGAACAAAAAATCATATCACTCTGTCGAAATGGCGTCATCATCTACTCCAGCTCTTCCAGCACCCCCTTCGAGGTTGCTTCTCGAATGGAAGAACCGAGACGCTCCAACCTCCCAAGATATCATCGTACACAATCTAGGACAAGTGGTCAAAGCCCTCGTCCCTGACGTCGGCAACTTCATGACCGACCTAAATTCCTCCATCCTGGAGGCAGAGGAGGCTCCCATAAGCCGACTCTTCGAATTCATCCAAAACATCCTTCGAGAGCAAGGCCAGGCCCACCTGAGCCATCTAGAACATCTCATGGCCTTCTTTCAAGAAAGGGAAGAGGCAACGAGGTTCGCCTTGAGCCTAGCACACGACTATATGGACAGGAGGGTGAGGATATTGGAAGACACCCTGGCGCGACAGATGGTGGAGGGGTCCGTGGGGACCGATGATACGATAGATTTCGAGTATACAAAGCTCACCATCTTACCTCCGCCCGCAGAATTAACCATCCCTATCATGACGGGTGTCAGTGAGCGCCGATTCACAGGGAGGAAGGTCCCAACCGATCTTATGTGGTCCTTAGATAAGGTCCGTAAGCTTCGTATGAGAAGGGACCCTTCCCGCCGGAAGAAGGCTCACCCAGCCCTCTCAAGAGGGAACACTCCAAGCCCCGAAACTCCGAAAAGGCCACTCTAATCGACCTTCACGTTCCCAGACCTAAGGCCCGTAGAACCTCTCTCAATCCGCCCATACAATACCCCGGTGGCGGCTTATTCTGGAACTCCCTTTCATAACATCCGGGGACCCAGGGAAGAAACGCTATCAAGGGAAGAGCGGCATGTGGAATGGGACCCGATGAGCCCGATAGAGCTCTTAGAGGAGGAGCGTGAGAGAGAAAAGGAGGAGGCAAGGAAGGAAGCAGGAGCTGGAGGAGGAGGAGGGAAAGAACCACCAAGGGGCAGAAGCGGAGCAGGAGCACCAGGTCCGGGAGACAGCGATTCAGACTCTTCGGATGACGAGCCAAGGCACTGGAATGACCGACGGGCAAGGAAGCGCTGGCTGAAAAGGAGGGATAGAAGGCTCCTAAGAACTATCCGGGACCTATTTGACCCCTCTCGCTCAACCGGCCCTTCGCCCATCCAGTCGACTTGCCTCCCACCAAAGAAGTCCATCGCTCCCGAGCCATTCAAGGGAGAACCCGATGATCTGGATCGTTTCATCCGCGCTCTTGAAGGTGTTTTTGAGCTTGACAAGGCTCACTATGTCTCAGACATGGACAAGATCTCCTATACCTCGAGTCTGCTGAGGGATCATGCCTCCAAGTGGTATGAGACCATCCACGCTCACGTCAACGAGGAGGCTGCGAAGCAACTTGGGCTGCCCTTTGATCCGAACTCCCCCTGGAGAAAGTGGTCCCACTTCCTGAGCAGCATGACCTCCAGCTTTGGGGAAAGTCTGACTCGAGAGAAGGCAGTGGGAGAGTGGAGAAGCCTGAAGCATGTGCCGGGCAGGATTGACGAATTCGTCGACAAGTCGATTGAACTAGTCATGAGGACGGGATATACGGATGAAGTCAGCATAAAGGATCACATCCTCCAATACCTACACCGTGATCTCTATAGGGAATGGGCAAAAGTCCTCGACCAGCCGAAAAAAATCACGGACTGGCTCGCTGGACTCCGTTCCCTTGGGCATAAGCTCGAGCAGCTACATAAGCTGGAGCAAGCCCGCGAGAAAGCACCCTTGGCCCGGGAACAAGCCAGACCTGAGCCTCGGGGAAGAGATAAAGGGAAGGGGAGAGAATGAGACGGTAACCGAAAGGCTGCTGGCTCCGCCCCTAGAGGTCCTAGCAACTCGGGCAAGGCCAAGTCGCGCTTCGATTTTGTAAAGGATAAATCTACGGCGCTAGCAGGAGTTTCTCCTCAGCTCCGCACAAAGAGGTTCGAGAGTAACCTGTGCACTCGTTGTGGGGACGGAGGCCATAAGTGGACCTTCTGTCAAGCAGCGAAGCCTGTAGGGGATGGCCCCCCTGGAAAAAGGATTGCTGGGGCAGAAAGAAAGAGAAACTCTGAGGAAGGAGGAAGCCAGAAACGGGTCGCTGTCTTGACGGCACCTGTTGATCCACCGCCCAAACCTTCCGCTGCCGCCGCACCTGTCTCCTTTGACGGGACATCCAGAAACGTTCATGACAATGGGAAGAACTTGTTCTACGAGGTTATGCCTTTACAGTCACAAATGGGAAAACGAGCACAGGGACACCAAAATTTGGAGGAATGGTTAAAAATTGCCATACTCTATATACACTATATACTCTATACGCAGTTCATCCACCCAAAATTCCATTCCAATATCCCACAAAAAATCTCGACAGAATAATAATCAGTGGATTGAACAGACAAATCAGTGGGGACGGAGGCTCATACTTGATGGTCGAGTATACGACGCCGTCCAAGGGTTATAGCGCCCAGTTTCGCTCCAAGGGTTATAGGGCCTAGTTTCGCTCCAAAAATTCATAAAAACGACCCGACACCACACAGATATTCCCAATATCTCGTATCCTTCCGAGGTTATTCAAAGATTACACCAGTCCCAATGAACTTCTGTTGGATTCCTGGCACACTGAAGACTGGATATTGGCGGGAGGAGCCATGGACGGGAATTCTTAGCTATTCACTCTTCAATTTTGGCTAGAGCAGCCTGCTTCTCGAGTGCCGCTCGCCGTTCCCAAGCTAACCGCTACCTTATCGGTTCATTGTTCTCCGGATCGGCGATTAACCAAGCCCACATCCACTCCAATTGGATCTGCTTTGCGGCTAGCCGAGCCTCATAGAAATCTCTAGCAACTGTCGCAGAACTCGTTGCATGTGGGTTGGCAGTCCAAAACAACTGATAACTCTCTTGGCGTAGCTGTGGAATAGGAAGAAAATACATCTCGGGCAAGCAACTTTTCCGTATAGGATTGGTAGGTTGCCTACCTATGAGTCAGAAGAGAGCAAATATGGGGGGAAGGACTCAGGATAAGATTATACCTCTGCCTTTTTCGGTGATAATTGGGTCCCCGGATATCATCCTCTCACCGAACTCTATTTCGCAGCACTTTGTTTGCGCGGCGAAACTTGATGGTCTCGCGGTTGTTCACATCTCCAAGAGGTAAGATAAGGAGACTGCGTTTAGCGGGTACTCGCGTGGGACTATGGCATAGAGACGGACCCCTAAAAGCAGAGCCCAGAGTGGGGATAAGAAAAATAATTGTCAAGAAAATTGGGAAAAAAATGATCAGGAAAAACATGATGGCCGTTGACGGAGAAACAAAGAAGAATGATTAGGGAAGAACTAGCTGGTTGCGCTTCGGGAAATAAGTACTCTCCTCAGGCATCCAACAACAAATGGTTATCCTACAATGAAAAAACTGGTTAAGAACACGGTGGCCATTCGTACTCCAACCCTAAGCGAAGTTACCCGAACCAGGTACGGAAATAGGCCAATGGATGTCACTAGTACACCATGTAGCCGAGTAGCCGAGCCGCCAAGAAATCTTGGCGATAGGCAGAAATCTATCCAATCAGATAGAACATATCAAAAACGGAAGTCCCGACTCCGGGGCTTCTCAATGGGGAGGAAGTCGTTTATAGCGACCAGATCCTAACATTTCAAGAAAGGGGTGAAAACACTTGTTCCAAGTGAACAAAGTGCCCCAAAGACGGAAGAAGTAAGGACTATGCGTTAGCATAACACAGTCTCTCCTCCATGGGATTAAAGTTGGGTACCTGGGTTATCTTATCCCTAGCGTGGGAATAACTATGTTACCCGCAAAGGTAGAAGCCATTACAAGTTGGCCAATACCGCAGGACGTCAAAGGGGTTCAAGCATTCCTAGGGTTTGCAAACTTCTACCGCCGGTTCATTGAAGGCTTCAGCCGGATATGCCGACCTTTGACGGACCTCCTTCAGAAAGACACCCAGTTCAACTGGTCTGAAGAATTCGAGCGTGCGTTTGAGGCACTAAAAGAAGCCTTTTCATCAGCGCCCATATTAGCTCACTTTGACTCCGAACTAGGCACCAAGGTCGAGACCGATGCCTCCAACTTTGCCAAGTCCGGCATACTGTCCCAATTCCATGTGGATGATAATAAATGGCACCCTGTAGCTTTCTACTCCAAAAAGATGTCACAAGCTGAACGAAACTATGACGTTCATGACAAGGAGTTGGGCGCCATTGTATCATGCTTCAACGAGTGGAGTCATCTTCTGCGTTCCTGCAAAGACACGGTCACGGTCTTCACCGACCATCAAAACTTGACCTACTTTGACAGCAAAAAGGCGCTGAAGCCAAGACAAGCCCGATGGGCAGCCAACCTCGCGGAATTTGATTTCAAGGTTGTTTACCGACCTGGGAGACTAAATGCCAAGGCAGATATCTTGTCGCGGCGTTGGGACCACGCGCTGGGAGAGGGGGGTAAGGCTCATCAAGATCCTGAAATTCGCCTGTTTAAGCCCGGACAACTCGTAATGAGTTCAGTCCAACACCCGATCGTTATGATCAACTCAGCATGGGCAAGAGCAGCCCAAGTCTGCAAACTCACACTGGTGCTTCTGGAAGAAACCAGGGCTCGAGCAGCCTCAGATCCAGAGTACCTTTCCTTGAAAGAGGCTGTTGGGAACACCTCCGGGAACCTGACAAACCGAGATCTGACCTTGAAGGACGGTGACGTCTTTTACAAGGAAAGATGGTACGTCCCAAATCATCGGGAGCTCAAACTCAAGATCATGAGCGCTCTCCATGACTCAAAAGTTGCCGGTCACTTTGGCCAATTCAAAACCGCAGAACGCCTCCGGGCACTGTTCTTTTGGCCAAAGATGGATGCTGATGTGGAAGAATACGTGAGGAGTTGCGATACATGTCAACGCGATAAGAGCTCAAGACATAAGAAGTATGGGATGCTACAACCTCTTGAGGTTCCCTACACACCGTGGAGTTCCATCTCTATGGACTTCATTGTGAGTCTTCCCGAATCTGAAGGCTATACCCGCATCTGGGTAATCGTTGACCGCTTCACCAAAATGTCCCACTTCATTCCATTAAAGACCAAGGTGATGATTGAGGAGCTTGCGCACATCTTCCTCCGGGAAGTGTGGCGATTGCACGGACTACCCGAAAAGATCATCTCTGACCGGGACTCCCGATTCGAAAGCAAGTTCTGGGAATCCTTAATGAAGCTTCTTGGAGTAAACCTCCGGCTGTCTACAGCGTATCGTCCCCAGACGGATGGGCAAACTGAGAGAGTAAACCAAATACTCGAACAATATCTCAGAAACTACGGCTCCTACCAACAAGATGATTGGGCAGGGTTGCTCCCGCTTGCTGAATATGTCTACAACACGGCGACCCAAGAGTCAACTAATGTGTCCCCGTTCTACGCGAACTACGGATATGAACCTGAATCCACTTGGCCTTCCCCCAAACGGAAGCTAGATAATTTTAACGCTGCCGGCGCCATACTAGAGTCCAAGTAGAAAGTACTCTGGGAAACCATGCGGGCAGACATTCTCAAGGCACAGGCCCGGCAGAAGAAATGGTATGACCAAAAACACATGAAGGCTCCAGAGCTGAAACCTGGGGATAAGGTGATGCTTGACCGGCGTAACATCATAACCAAGCGACCCTCAAGCAAACTGGACCACAAAAAACTGGGTCCGTTTGAGGTAATCGAGAAACTTGGTGTTGCGTCCTATCGGCTGAAGCTCCCCAGGCAATGGAACATTCATGACGTCTTCCACATATCTCTGCTGGAACCCTACCGGGAACCTAAAGACCATCAACGCGCTGTAATACCCCCTCCTCCGGACGAGGTCGAAGGGGAAGACAGTTACGTCCTCAAGGAGGTAGCCGATAGCCAATGGCAACAGGCTGGCCGTGGGAAGAAGTTAGTGCAGTATCGGGTTATATTGGGAGGGCTATAGCTCAGAAGACTCCTCGGAACCACATGAGATGCTGCAAGGAACGCCAGACGAGGCCCTGAAAGAATTCCATCTGAGCTACCCCCGAAAACCACGGAACGTACCGGTGATATTCTAGCAGTCCTCAATTATGGCGTGAGTAGCCACATAATCCCGAAAAACTACGGGAATGAAACGAACTTTCTTATACCAGGTTTTTTATCGGACTGAATTGGTTCAGGCACCGTTTTTCCCTGGAAATCAATATAGGAAAAGCTCCAGGAGTAAAAGTGCAAGGAACCCCCTGAATGGGAAAAAAGATCCGCCCTAACATTGAGAGAACCTCCCAAGCTGGACGTAAGGTCCGAGATAAGCGTGGAGAAAGGGGTTTACAATTTGTTGGGAGCGCACCCTGAATTCGATTTCTCCTATCAGAGATAGAAATAGATTGTGTGAAACAAAGAATATAGCTGTGATTTCCTCGCATGCGCAATCTTACCATACCAAATTACCTATGGTGGACTCGAGACGAGTCTACCGGAGAGGGGGGTAATGTAACGGAGCCATTATCGGACTGTTACAAAGATACTTGTTCCATCAGTTAAGCTACCGAATCTAGGGTAACTGCGACTTGTCCTTCATCGACGGGTGAAGGCAAGGGCAGGACAGCCTCTATCTTTCATGGTATGGAAAGTAGAGATCCTAGTGGGTAAGAAGTTCTTACAAGTCAAAACCAGCGACTGGATACAGTTGAGCAAAAGGACAGTAATGCCGGAGAAGGTCGGGCGACCCTAAAAATAAGTCACCCTACCTCGGCAACTGAACTTTGAGGTGCGATAGCTCCGCAACGGATGCTCGGAAAATAGACGTTAGCACGTCAGAAAGGATCCTGTCGGCAGTCCGGAGGTGATGGGAGTGTCAATTCAAAAAACATGTTTTGGACCCCAAAAATAACCCCCGGAGCGTCAAACCGACGGAAGCCCCTGATTTCGCCCCGGTGCATCTTTGGGAGTGAGGTTGCAACCCCTCACTCCCCCTCGTAGAGAAATAGCCGCTGTGCCCCCGACTATTGACAGGCTGATAGCCGTCAGAAAAAGAACCTGAGTAAGGGTGCCGGGAATCTTATAAAAGAACCTGGGAAGCCCCAGGTTGGCCTCTCATCATCAGCGGATCTTTACTAGCGAAGTGACCCCTTAAAGTTATTAAGTTTCCAGACTTAAGAACGTTCTTCATACAAAATTCTATTGCTTCGGAACGAGTCCCATCATAACTCGTTATCCTTACTTTCTATCTATCTCACCCGAACGGAAGTCACGGTCGTGCCTCATCATAGCACCCCCGTTACATACCAATACTTTATTCCTCTATAGTCCATAGTCTACGATCTTTTGGTCTCGACGACCAAAAGGGTTTCAAGATACTTCGCTTGCTTAGAGTTTACCTCTAGGCCTCCTGCCTCGGTTGTGTTCCTTGGACCTCCTCTGTTTCGCCTATGGCCTCCATGTAACAATACTATAGTAGTCTAGGACCCCTGTGATACTCTCGTGAGCCCCTCCTGATAGCGACCAAAGCGTTCAGGAGGGCCTCGCAACAGTGCCTCAAGCGTTTGAGAGAGCCTCGCAATAGCACCCAATGTGTTTGTGATGGCTTCGCGATAGCGCCCAATGTATTTGGGAAAGTCTCCATAGCCATTGTGATGTCTCTGGAGGACTAGTCAGGTGTGGGTCATTCTCCGGAGAATTAAGATTTGACAGGTATCTCCGGAGATCTCCCATGTCTCCTGTTTCTCCCAAAAAGTTGGTACAGTTTGCTAATGTTGTGTTATCGCCATAGATCACAGTTTGCATGCAATTAACGAGTTAAACCAAAAAAAACTTTCTGGCTCGGTCTTGCTCGCCGTCAACTATCATTGGCCCTTCACTCGCCGCACCTCACGGCCTCAACCCAATCGTGTAAAGCGTCTCGATATTCAACTTCCATGCCCAGTACAATGCTCAACAATTCTCAACTACCTATCAAAAGGCCATTAAAGCTCTACGGCCCCTCGCTCCCCGAAGTGTTCAGAATTCCGATACCCCAATCCTACACTCACCAACCTGTATCAGAAGCCAAAATCTCATTCAGAATGATAACTGGAAGAGGTTATAAGTGTTATGGTAGATATTCAAAGAGATATGGACATATTGTATACTCATAAACCTATCAGAAAAGTAACAGACTTGGAACGGTTTTGAACCGAGAGGAGGAGTGTGTCCAAGCCACTCTAGACAATACAGAACTCAGTATCACATCGTCAATCTCCTTTACTTTTCCGTGTTAACGATGGTTGAAGGAAGACATGCTACAACATTATATACAGTAATTCAGAAAAAGGTGTTCGTGATTTGTTTTGATGACAGTGCGCAGTAAGGAATCCCCGACATCTTGATGTTACCTATCTTTAATGTTGAGATTCAAAACTACGAAGAATATATGATACAGTTTGAGGCTATAGATAAAAGAAGATGGTCATTAATCATATTCTTCTCTGATCTCGGGTGCCACTACTCATAGGGGAAGTCTTCCCTCGTGGACTTTTTGATGACCCGCCACGATTACATAGAGAACTGTCTCACTCCGAAATTTGAATCACGAACACTTTTGCAGAGTGGCTGTACTTATAAATGAAGATGAACAGATCATACTGGATACGGAAGACAGACCAGCCCCATTGCAACTGAGACCGAATTGAACTATCTGCAAAGTCTTGAATATTACTTCTAACATCCAGGATCTGCTGCTGTAACAGAAAGCTGTCTTTCAGAGCTTGTAAACATACGCCGTAGTGTGGAGGCAAAGAGAATGGCAGAGCTCCTGATTCAACCACAGAAGAAGGTCTCAAGATTCTTCCGCCATCGTCTCCCATTAGATCAGGCTCTGCTACTCAGTATCAAGCATTCTCCATGTCTTGCAATTCTTCAGAAACCTCTGTACGCAAATATCTCTTCTTTAACATCTGGCAGCGCTAGGTACATTACTAATAATGTTATGATCCCCAAATAGCTTTAGCAGACAAAGCCTAAAGAGCATAAAGAATCTAATCTTTAATTCCAGCTCCATATATTAGGTATTATATTGGTAGAGCTTTCAATTTTTTTTATAATCAGTGGATGCGGGCCCCTACAACCTTAGCGCGCCACTGATGATACTTGCGGATTAAAAACGGCCAGAAGGTCGAGCTCTATAATATTAGAGAGTCCAGACTTTTAATTTCAAGTCAACCCGACCATATAGCGCTAGTTGTCTCTCCTTCATATACTATCACTCGGTACTTACTAAGCTGCTTGCCACCTAACCCTATACGTACTTCCTATAAGTACTTGCCAGATTTTTTTTGTGTGTCCAGCTGTTTCTTCCTGATCGGGAAATATGGGAGTGCTACGAAGCAACGGCCCTAAAACTTCCTGAATTTGATAGATATTTGGTGAGATAAAGTCGTTGCGACTCTTCCGTATCAGGAAGAATAGGTTCGCTGGACACAATAAAAAATCCGGCGTATCTTTATAGCGAAAAATCGAGGTGCATTACCAAAATGCTGTTACCACAGTAACTGGCGTTAGAGGTGACCAAGTAGAAGTGGCATAAGTCATTAGAGTATTAACTGAAAAAACCAGGAGGTGGACAGTTGCGGTAGCTCGCTATGAGCGACTATAGCTATGAGAGCTGGCATGATCAACGGTGGGAGCTGGCTATGGCCAATGGTCGATGCTGGCAACAGAATGGCTAAGGCTGGAGGTGGTCAACTACTATTCGCGGTGCCAGAAGTCTTCGGGTCATGTGACCAAATTAAGCAGAGATAGGAGCGAGATCAACTATAATTGGTTTCACGTGGGGTATTGGTGTCTCTCTTTTGGCTTGTCCGT
The DNA here is from genome assembly GCA_008079325.1 of Morchella conica. Classification (NCBI taxonomy): domain Eukaryota; kingdom Fungi; phylum Ascomycota; class Pezizomycetes; order Pezizales; family Morchellaceae; genus Morchella; species Morchella conica. Next base: position 319,540 of record VOVZ01000059.1, on the reverse strand, counting down.
CAACACCCAGGGCCCGCCAATACCCCGTGAACGACGGCACTACACAGTGATGTCGAATGCCAAAAAAAGTCATAAATCTGTTATAACGAACGGGCTTTGGTGATCCGAGTTTAGGTTTCTCATAGAAACTTGCCTGCTGTACCGAATAATCCGCTGTACATACTAAAGAAGAAACTTTAGAATATGAAGGTTTGTTATAAAGACGGACGACTGTAGTTTTGAGTATTGCGACTTGTCAAAAAATAATGGGACGCAACGATTCAACTTAATACTTTCTCAGTCACAATCGACCATAAATACGGCAGGGTTTGGTTGCGTTGTGCGTTGCGTCCCATTATTTTTGCTGTAGGCTCGCTCTTGGCGTTCTGTGCAAGTGCCCGCCTAGAAATAACCTTGCGCCTTGGCATGCTAATGTGATGGAGGTCAGCAGCATGGGTTCCATAAAGGGGAGCGCGGGGCACTATGCTTCAGCCCTGAAAGAATTCTTGGCACTTCCTTCCCCCTCTTCCCCTCCACAAGCCAGCTCTTAGTTTGTCTCCTGTTCTTCAACTCCTCTTCTCCTCCCGCACCCTCTTCATCACAAAGAGACTTCCATCAACCATCTACGCCTTCTCGAATCTTTCATCTCACAATTTTATCAACACGAGCATAATTTAGTATGGTATGTCCTCTGCTTTCCTTGGCCTGGGTACTGCATGGTTGTAGCTGCCCCGCCTTTCGTTCAATAATATCACTCGCTCTAGTAAAGAATATTAAAGCCGATAATGGTGTATCATAATAGGCCGATTCACTTTCTGAAGACCAAGTCTCCGAGTTTAAGGAAGCATTCTCCTTGTTTGTAAGTTTCATTTTCAATTTTATCCTTGATCTGAGTATCCGTCAATAGCGCCTTTTACTCCTAAGAACTTACTAACTCAACTGTTAATGTGAAGGACAAAGATGGTGATGGTTAGTAATCTATCGACACTTACATGTCTATCTTGCAAAGCATGCGGTGCTTGTGATGGATGCAAACAGCTCCAATCAAGCTTCTGATGGTCGATATCGCCGAGAAATAGGGCTAATTGAGGTTCAACTTGGCAGGCCAAATCACCACCAAGGAGTTAGGAACTGTCATGAGAAGCTTAGGACAGAACCCTTCCGAGTCTGAGCTCCAGGACATGATCAATGAGGTTGATGCCGACAACAATGGAACTATCGATTTCCCCGGTAATTCATCTCTCTGACCACAGCTAGCTGGCACATGTTCTAATATCATTAATATAGAATTCTTGACCATGATGGCTCGTAAGATGAAGGACACAGACAGTGAAGAGGAAATTAGAGGTATGGATTCCTCAGTCCAGCATAAACACAATAACTGACTTGTCCCTTGCTTTAAAGAGGCCTTCAAAGTCTTTGACCGTGATAACAACGGATTCATTTCCGCCGCCGAGCTAAGGCACGTAATGACTTCCATTGGAGAGAAGCTCACCGACGATGAGGTCGATGAGATGATCAGGGAAGCAGATCAGGACGGGGATGGAAGGATTGATTGTATGTCCAGCCTATTCCTCCATCTCAGCTCAGCCCTCTGAAACTAACACAATCATTGTAGACAACGAATTTGTACAGCTTATGATGCAGAAATAAACTGAACATGCACGCGGAAGGAATCAGTTGTAATCATCTGGGCTGCATATCCAGGCTAAAACCACAGGAATAATTTTAGGAAATTGAGAGTTGGAATACTCTTACAATGAATCATTAATTTTCTCTCATATCCTTCACCCACCATGCACTTTGAAAGAGCCCTAGAGTACCCATCAGTACCTCCGTAGCGCTGCTTTGAAGGGTTATTTCTAACACAGAGTATTCCTTTTACTTCTTTTAACTTATTGCCTCGATTTTCTCTTTGTGCCCGTTACATATTGTTTTTGTCTATTGATCCGCCTGATTTTACTTCCCTTCTAGGATCATTGAGTTTTCCAGAGCATCCATTGTACCTACACTCTCACTTTTCATAATAAATCAAGATCACCATGGAACACATACTCAAATAAAAGACCATGTGAATAAAATTTTAATCAACACAGATGATATTATGTAAGAGCGACCCATGTGCCAACAGATACTACCAGTTCTCGATTATCAATAGTTATAGAAATAATCTCAGCTCAAGTTACTTCTGTATATGGGATGTCCATCTACCAGAACCCATGACATGAGAAACAAATCAAAGCAAGAAAATACGACCATATCATACAGGTTAATCTCTTAAGTACCACTTGTCTCGACGTTACCTAGAACCCCAACCAGCCATTGTCCTTCCTCTTATCCCTATACCCGCTGCGATAACTCCAATCTCCTCCATTCTCATACGCCCTGCCTCAAACACCTCCTGCACCAGGGTCATGACTATATTGTAATCACCTCGACATATCTCCCATCGCTGCTTATCTACACAATCCCAGGTATTTTCGATAACACGAAGCTCTAGATCCATCTTCTGAACTCCCTCCTGGGCTTGAACACATAATCTCCGGAGATCACTTTCAAATGATTGGAGCGAGCGACGAGTGTTTGAAGGGGGTTGATCCGAGGATGTCAGTAAAGATAACAAACAGCGTAATATGTTTGTGACCGTTGGTATATGATCCTGAATCACTTTTTCGAGAGCGAGATGGGTTGCGTTTCCAGCAGGATGACGAGGAACCGGCTGTACCGACCGAGATCGCGAGCAAGCAGCAGGCATGTTTTTTTGGCTCCCTTTTCTTTTTCCTAATATTCTTGTTCAGCCGATAGGTCGATTGATCGGACCGTTGGTTTCAGCGTGCGGACGAAATTTACTCGGATGAGAGTGAGAGACGTAATAGTTTTAGACAAAACACGAAAGTTGAATTATTTATGTCGCTTTGGTGAGAACTTAGGTACGTTGGAAGTTTACAATGGAAGTGAAACCAGAGATAGATTGAGGGAGGCTGTTGTCCTGATAACCACGTTCGTTTTTAATGATCAAGAATGAATTCGGATCTTGCAGGGCAAAAACTGAAATAAGTAGCTACGGATGATCGTCGTAAGAGTCTTATAATTATCAGATCACCAGCGACGACATGACAAAACCCCCCTTCCGTTTCATCTTTGTCACTCTGTCCGATCCGCGATCTTGATCACCGAGCGGTCTGATGTGCTAGCATGTCAATCAATGCAAGCACCTAACAGATAATGACAAAACACCCAGGTGCCGCAGAGGATAATGAACATATCTATAAATCCAGTAAAACCCGTGCATTTGACTGGTTTCGTATCCACAGTGATCGGTGCCTGGTGGTGAGCTTGTCATATTTGGGAAGATGTATTACGGCAATGAATGGAATGGCCGATTCTCCCAGATCAGACCGATTCGGCCGTTGGCAAAAGAAGCGGTGGATGGAAAAGCCTTTCACGATTGTATATCTATCTATCCGTCTGCGTGGCAGCCCAGATATTGCTTGTTCCGGCGCATATCGACCCTAGTATCTCATAGCCTTATCAATTTCTAGCCTAAGACAGTAAAAGTATGTTCACAAAAGTCAAGTCAAGATCGATTCGGTCGGTTGAAATAATGATCACGTAGGCCCTGCGTCGCGCTTACTCTAAGGTATGCTATGAGATAGTAAATAGAAAGCTCGGCGTCAGCATAACTCTCATAGGCGGTGTAGAACGCCATATCGAGAGAAGCTAGCGAACATAGGATGAACGCTGGGTATGTTAACTGCGCACGAATATCAGTACATCTAATCCCTTAGTCAGCCCCACGTTCCACCCATTGGTAGTGCGGTGAGAGGAATACAAGGGCTCGGAAGAATTTCTGAATGGCCAGAGGTGCTATTTGTATTTGACACCAAGAGCCATAGTGGTTCTTGAAGCCCACTGTCTAGACGAGGGCAGTGGAGGTAATAGTTAGCGATAGCAAATCATTAGATAGGTTAATCCCGTTGCCACCTTTCCACGAACGACGGATACGAGACCTCTTCGAAGTATAGATTGTACTAGCCCTTGGGACTCGATGGTTTTAGTCCCATCAACAGACCCCCCAGGCGCCAGTGCATGGGAGATCTAAAACCTCATACTATATAATTACCAGATCGCAGGTTTCTTCTTCGACTGCAGACAGAGATACATATATCCATCAGAGAACGTGTCTATCCAGGGTTACTGCTGATGTACGTTGTCGGGAACTGTGTAACTACAGTATCAAAATGTTTATTGGGTCCGCCCCAAATCTACCCGTTTTCCGCTAGTTTGAATCAGAAGTCGAACCCAATAAAAAAATTCGGCAAGTACATACATGTACCTCCATGTAAGTAAGTACATAGAGTACATGTATGGAGTAGATACCAAGGTATCAACGCCCTAACAGATCACAGCTAAGCCTCTTTCACTCTTCCGACACTAAGAAGATCCACGACGCAAGCAAGGGAGGACCGCCTACAGCTGTATCCATTGTAACCGCCTTTAAAGAGGTTGTTTTGCACTTCCCACCCCCATACCTGCGGACCAAAACCAGGCCGTAGATACATAGCATCGTCATCGCAACTTTACTAAACCCACTACCCTCCTGGAATAGCAGTTGGCACAACCCTCTCTCCTGTGTTAACCACTGGCGCACCTACAAGCCAATGTGGCGGGATAGAACCAACCTGTGAGATGAGTTTCGTGTCTTTTTACTCCACTTATTATCTAACTGCCTACTCTACCAAAGATACATCTCCTATCGCCAGTCTTACTCCCACCATCCAGCTAAACGTCCTCGTTTCGGCCCTTCTGCGGGTGCATTCTCTCCCGGCTTCCACACGGACGAAGAGCGTCGTGGCCTCATCTCATCTAATGACGCTGAAGACACATTCTCCAATAATGGAGACACAATCATTGAGATGGATTTACTCCCCCCACGGTGGGCCGATGTTTCCGACGACGTCAACGAAATTTTGGTGGATATAGCACGCAACTCTGCCAAGCTGGACAAGCTGCACCAAAAACACGTTCTGCCTGGATTCGATGACAATCGATCAGCGGAAGAGGGGGAAATTGAAAGGCTAACAACGGAAATTACGAGCGCATTTCACCAGTGCCAAAATAAAATACGCAAAGTACAAGTCATGGTGAATAGTGCGGTCGGCGAGGTGTCCAGAGCAGAAGAGGCCATGAGCAAGAATATTCAGATAAATCTAGCGACCAAGGTTCAAGAAGCAAGCACGTCATTTAGAAAGAAGCAATCAGCTTATCTTAAAAGTATGTTTCGATTTGCCCGCCTGGGTGTCGGGAGTTTCAGGATATATAGAAGAGAAGTACTGATTTTAGACTCAAAGAACTCCGCGGCCTTTCCGGAATGACGACGCCACTGGACCGCGCTGGTTCACCATCTCAACATTACCAAGACTCGGACCCTTCCGCAGATATCTCATTCTCGCAGTCAGCGCTGCAGCAGTCAGCTACACTAACCTCGAACGATGCCGCTATCATGCAACGGGAGCGAGAGATCACGGACATAGCGAAAGGGATTATTGAGCTTGCCGATATATTTAAAGAGTTACAGACTATGGTAATAGATCAAGGTACATTACTTGACAGGATAGATTACAACGTCGAACAGATGAGCGTACATATTAAAGCTGCAGACAAGGAGATGACAGTGGTTTGTTTCCTCACTACATTTGGTCATCAAAGATCTATAGAACTCATAAACGCAAAACAGGCTTCTGGTTATCAGCGCAGAACAACTAAACGAAAGGCAATATTGCTATTGTTGCTCTTGGTAGTCGGCATGATTATTCTTCTCGTCGTCAAACCAAAAAGGCATGCACCTCTGCCCCCTCCTGACCCGAACATGCCTCGTCCGCCTCCAATCCCTGTAAAGGACGAGCCCCCGGCATACCGCCGATTCGTTCCCGCATTGGAGGATAACCTAGCAAAGACGAAGGGTAGACGACGGGTGCGAGAACGTGCCATGGTGGTAGTGAAAATTGAACGTTAACGGGATGATTTAGACTATCTTTGATAGTAGGTCAATAGTAGGTCATGACACCTCATACCTTGATATACTTGTAAACTATTGGTTTTCTTCTTTTCTTCCTGCCTCGCCCACACCTCCATTCCCTGCCCAAATCTTGAAAGCAAGGGAAAATATAATTATAGGCTGGGCAATTGTTCTTGCATGGAATTCAGTGAAGTAGGTCGTTGGAGTCTGGTCGAGTTCAAATCGTAAAACGTCTTCAAAGTCGGAGCTACATAAAGTATATAATTTTCACTCATTTTGCCGCAGTACTATGGTCTCGCATTGTTACAATTAAGCGGTGGGCGTGCAGTGGGTGTGGAAAGGGGCTAAAAAAGGCTGATAACCTTCGTATATCACAGCTAAGTACTCATGTTACTGGTATACCCTCCGGTACCATACCGATGGCAGAGATGTATCGATTTCTCAAGCAGAACATCAATATTCTGGGGCCTAATAGAAATCACCGTTCTGATAACCACATGTACATGTAGTACATGTGAAGAACTTACCCCCTTAGACATAGACTAGAAAGAGGAGATTTGCGGTGGATATAGAAGGCCAGAGAAGCCTTTAGAAAGATTTTGCTTAGTAGGGTAAAAGACGGTCACAATCACTCAGCTTCTTCTCTTTAAAGTTGCCCCCTTAGTCTCTGTGCTTTCCTCTCTTTTTTGCACTAGTTGGTAGCATTGCCTGGGGTGCTCTAAGACTTATTTATACTTAAGGTGTACGCATGAAAGAGAAAGAATCAATCCCGCACTTTCAGATAGACGGGCTGTAATGTTTTATAAATTTGATGACTAAGCTTCACTATTGATAGCACATATTATTTCTGTTTGGGCATGATCATAAGCTGAGATTTCTCAAGGAGAGCGAATGTATTGAGTAATGATAGAAAAGGAAACCTTTTTCTTCTTTTTTCGGCGGATGGTATCGAGTGAGAACTGATGATCTCATAGTGTTATGAGTGTTGGTTGGTTGATTGATTACAGTACCAAAAAAGGTGATGTAATAGGTACTATCAATACGGAATTGTCCAAATCAAATCGAAATCATAACTATTATCGCCTGGTGGGCCAAAACATGCTCAGAATCTGGTGCTCCGCATACCGCATTAATTCGTCTCAGTGGACGCTCACATTGACGTTGAAATTCCTTGGTCTGGCCATTTACCTTGAAAACGCCCCCTCTTACACGCTGTAAAAGGCAACTTTGGCGTCTGTGCAACCGTCCGCTGAGACGAATTACTGTGGTATTGTACCCAGGGGTGCCGGAAAGTGATGCAACGTTTAACCTAGCAACGCGGAAAGGCACTCGGAATTTCAATTTTTAACATAACACAATGCTTAGGAAGGATGGATACTCTAGCTATACATGTTATATGAGTCTCTAGAATAGAGTCTGCATTTTTCCAGGTCATCGATTTGGGGTTTTTAGGCTGAAAAGGACAACTTGTGACCAGTGACCGTAATACTAGCAAAAGGGGAAGAAGTAGCGATTCATATAGATTCTCTCTACGTTCTGTTAGCTAGTCCGTTGTTGAGTAATACGGGCTATTTGATCGTTGTATCACTTTCCGGCACCCCCGGGTATGTATAGCGCCATGTCAAAAGTCATGGGAAATCAACCAAACCACACCAAAATTCGTCAAAATGAAACCACCACACACAACATAGTTGCCATCAACAATGAATAAGGCTTTAGGGGATGTAATATTGGCTATTAAGTTTAACATATCCAAAAGGGCACTATCTCAACTCAAATGTGGGACAAAGTACAGGAGCTAGAAGTAGAGCAATTTGGAGATTCGGCTACATCCCATACAAATATGTAGTCTTGGCGTATTTTCTGCAACTCAACAGACCAAAACCAATACAGCCCATGCAAGGAATGTAATATTATAATTTTGAGCTGATAAAGTGATTATTTTTATACAAAATATATGGTCTTCCAGTTCTCAGATAATATCTATCTTAATTGGTGGTTGAGGGCCGGGTTGAAAAGTGGCATTTTTGGTGTAAAATGGATGATTTCCCATGAATTTTGGTAGGGGGCGCTGTACCAATCTGTTGCTTGTCTTGTCATATAGGACAATGGTACAGTTGAGATTTCAACAAGAAACTCCCACAAACAGTAACTTTGACCCAAATTTGCCATGACTGCAGAGCACCAGATTCTAAGCATGTTTTAGCCCACCAGGCGATACCGTAGTCTTACAATATCCTACTGATTGCGGAGACGAATCCTATCAAATATAGTGCAAATAAAGAAAAATCCAACCCAAAAGAAAAGTAGCCATACCCACAACAGAGAAACAACTTGTTAAACCCGTCCTAATAGAAAACGATTTGTCATATGTTTCCCATTTCTCTTACCCCGTCCGTTTCCAGTTCAATTTCCTCTGCTCTCTTAAGTTTCCCCGGTCCGCGCTTTGCGTCTCGTGTTATGAGTTTTAATTTTGGTTCTGTGATATAAATTAAGTTTACTGTGAGTAAGTAGTATGTAAAAGACGAACCTTGTAGGGTGAATATAAAAGCGGCAAGATTTAATATATCCGTTTGGTCATTTTCAAGGAACAGCCATTTTACCATACCAGGAAGCGTTACTGTCGAAGTAAAATTCCAAATGTTAACACTGCTGTAGGGACATGTTGATATCACCAGTTTGAGTGCAGTATGAAGCGTTATAGTCCATCAACTTCTTCAGTCTAGTCGGCTACGGAGGAATTGAATTGTGCAAATCAGATAAATCAGACCTCCCACCTAAATGCATAATTCACATCCTTGATAGGTAAGGTTTAATTGGCGAGGAAAAATTATCAAAGGTCTACCATATATACATGTACAGCGACAGGAAATAGGCAATGGGTGATGGGACGCCCTGAGATACGGTTATACATACATGCTTGGACACTATACTAGGTGTTGACGGACAGGGATTCTAAGTATGGTGATGAGCAGCCGACTCACAGTGACATAAGGTGGGAGATCTGTTTTGTTAGTAAAGCCACACAAAATTTGCTTTTTTTTTAGTGGGCCAACATTTTGTTGACGGTTTAAGGGATAGACGAGTTCCCTAGCCACCCGAACACGTCAAAAAGAAAGGATCTTCGTTACAACCGGTGTGCACCATACTCAACTGTTCGGGTGAGGGGGGTGTTCGGGTGGCTAGGGAAGCCATATGTAGCTTATTATAGGGCCCGTTCGGTTTCGTTCGCACTCAGTATTCTCACTTCGAGGCAACTCAGCATGATGCCACAGCCAGATTTCCTTAGGCGGGGTTTTCCTTAGTCATCGACCTTGTAAGAGGAGTGCGGTTGGTAGCATACCATAGTAACTATAACTGGGGGAGCTGGCATTGGGGATAGGTTTTTAGGCCATAGTATTAACTTTATGCCATGATTGTACCTAGAATCAATTCACTTGACTTAAAAAAAATAGGGCCCGTTCGGTTGCACGGTCTTGCACCCAGATGCCGTGATTTTTGGCCCAATAAGGAGAAGGTCTTAACATATCTGGTAATAAATATGTCTTTTTAGGTCAAATATCACCATATTTGAATGCAACCGAGCAGGCCCTTAATCATCAATAACTTCCCAACTCAGCTTTCAGTAACTTGTAATCTATACGAAGTTTAAGATTAGGCGGTTTGAAACGAGTGGAGAAACTCGGTTGAATAGCCTTTGAATTAACTTAACTTTTCCTACGCATCTACACTCAATTTACTTTTTCCCACCTCCAAACATTTTTAATGGATCTCTGCCCCCAGCTCCAGCACTTTTCCTCCCGGCCTTACCTGTCTTCTTCATCCTGGCCTTCCTAATTCTGTTGTCGCTGCTCTTCCTGATACTCACAAACCCTCCCCTACCAGTGGAATCCAAAGATCCAGAGGAGAGAACAGCCTTTCCAGTTGTTGGAAGAAGGTAATTAGGGACGTGCTTCAGGTGTGGCTGAATCCTTGCAGCTCTCAGCTCGCCATCGTGCCTCAAGTGGATTAAATCTTCTGGATTTTCCTCGAAATGACGCTTTAATTTCTCGCTAGCCAAAAGCTCTTGCCGAATCTCTCGTGTACGAGCCTCGCGGATAGCAACACGGGTCACGGCACGGAGTGCATCGTCCATACGATACCTAAATGCATCGACTTGCTTCATATCGAAGTGATAAGGTTTTACTTCTTTCCCACGCTTTTTCTGGTGTCTGGTAATTTTTGTGAGTACTTTCTCATCATTCTCACAGGTTGGGAAGCTGGTAGGTTTGTGTTTTCGGAAAAGCTCCGCAGGGATAACGAAAGAAAGCGCCATGCCAGTCTTTCCTGCGCGTGCGGTGCGGCCAATACGATGTGTATAAGACTTGGAGGTCGTTGGAAGATCGAAATTGAGGACACAGGCGACGTTTTGAAAGTCGATACCGCGGGAAACGCCATATTCTTTGTCCCTGCGAACCTTCCTTCGTTTTTTCTTCAGAGACATTTTGGATACTGCTACTTCTACTCCCTTTACCCCATCAGGACTGACATTAAGGGCATTTGGGCTTTTTGGTGATTTTTTTGCTTCGTTCTCATCTGCTTCTCTCCCTTCGTCTTCCTCGTCTTCGTCTCCTAAAATTTCGTTTTCGTCCGTCGCGATGATTATTTCGTAAACATTCTTGTTGAACTCATCCACGATATGAAGACGAGAATTGACGGGTAGCTCCGAGTTGAGGACGCAACTCCGTATCCCAAACTGTTCCAAGAAGAGCTTGAGACGGTAGCACCGATCTATGTCGCCAACAAAGATGATGCATTTTCCTTTTATGAGCTTAAGCTTGAAAACCACGTAGGCCAGCAGAAACTTCTCATCTTCTCCACACCTATTTTTCTCACAATTAGTTGGTTAGTTAGTCAACTACTATGTGTCTATAAATCAGAGTTTAATGCTGTAGGACATACTTGACTACAAATTGACTTACGCCTTCTCCATCTCCTGCTTCATCCTCCTCCAACCGTAGTATTACTGGATTCCGACAAAAGAGAGCTTTTAATGTTTCGACTTCCGCAGTTAATGTAGCACTCATAAGGAACGTCTGAAGACCTCTTGGCAGTGCCTTCGCCACAACTTGTAAATCACTCTCGTATCCATAAGATAACACTAAATCAGCCTCGTCAATTACAAGGTGGGTAACCTTTGATGTAAGGACATGCGCTGAAAGATTGCTGTGGACGAGGGCACGGGAAGGTGTAGCAATGACTATATCCGGTCTTTCGGCGAGCAGAGACCTGAATATTTCAAGAAAGACGACGATGTTAGCTCTATTTCTTTGTACTTACGTAGAACATCCATGATATTAGAAATATAGTAATTTTAAAAGAGCTTCTTACTGTTGAACCTGTTCCGACACATTCTGGGCTATGTTTACAGCTCTGATTTCTTTCGCGCAGTAAGCTGCAAGTTTCTCGGTGGTCCTGTGAACCTGTTGTGCAAGTTCCCTCGTCGGAACGAGGATCAGCGAACTTGTAAACTTTTCGTCCGGAGAACTCTATTGTCCCGCAAATTGGAAGTTAGCCTATTATAGAAATGGATTTGCCGCATCGACATGAAGTACCTCTTTCCGTTTGAGTATTGTTTGGAGTATTGGTAATAAATATGCTGCTGTTTTCCCTGAACCGGTTTTTGCTCTAGCTAGACGCAAATTATTGTCAGTCTTCAATCTAGCTTTAGGAGTACTCTTAAGCCGCTCTTTTACTAAGGACTTGAAAGGACTAGTACCTAAAATATCCTTTCCTTCCAATGCCAGAGGAATAGCTTTCGCCTGTACCAATGTAGGATGCGCAAAGTTCAATTTTGCGATACCTTGCAATAATCTAGTATCTAGGCCTAGACTAGAAAAGGTGGAATTTGAGTCAACTGTTGACTCATCAGCTATCGCCGTGGTTTCGTCTTCACCATGTTTTCGCTTCATTGTTAAATTGTGGGATGAATGAATTCTTGAATAAGGTTCAGAGTATTTTTTTTTCGAGGATTAATTGGCAGGAGACTTGGCGAGTCTGTGAAGAGACAAGTTACCCTGCTGCTCAAAAACCCTGTATGTATGCGCAGACGATCTGAGCCTTAGCGTCCCCAAAGTGAACTTAAATTACCTTGGCAACATTGTTCAGAAAGGTTATGCACACAACTCTGTCAGAACAAATTATTTATAAAAACTATATAGTTGTTTCCAACGCTGGCACTGCGGCTTTCTGACTGGGTTTAGTGCATGTTTTGATTGGAGGGAATCTTTGCCAAGAGTCCCGGCAGAGTTCAGAGTCTTGTATTGTACAGCGGTGGGTGATAGGCCATCGGACAGAACGCCACCAAAATACTCGTCCGCAGGCAAAATTGTCCGATGACTTATTACCCACCGCTGTACATAGAAGGCTGTGGCCTTAACTAGGGGAGCTCCAAACCGAGTTACTGGCAGACAGCCTCAAACTGGATAAAAACTGGGCTGAGGGAAGCTGGTGTCGTGCTCATGAAGTATTTAGTAGTGGGGGGATGACAATTGGTGGTTAAAAACCGCTGTTTATGATAGGCTGAGTTCGTGACGCTGTTTTTGACTCGAGCTCTGAGTTCATCATGAATTCCTTTTTTTTTTTTTTTTATTATATCATTTCGAGTTCTGTTTCTAGGTACACAATGATCGCATAAAGTATAAACTATGGCGTAAATCATCACATAGTTATTATATATATTTCTCCATGGACAATTGAAGGCCAATAGGGAGTTTCTGATTTTACACAATTTTGGTGTGACAATACGTACATGTAGCACACGCAATTAATTATACAACTCAATATATACATATATTCGATGGTGCAACCGCAAGTTGGTAGTGAACTATCAGGAGAAGCAGTGGGAATATAACCTTGAGCGGACTATTGCTCTATAATACGTCGAATAACAAACTTGTCTGTATATGTACATAGGTACAAACAACCCCTCAACCTTCTACAAAATTTGTACCGGATGCAAGTGATCTTCCCCTAGCAGAATCACGTTCGGTATATAGTGAGGGGAAAATCAACACAGTCAGCTACTTGATACTGGTTTTACGCTACCCCCTCTCCAAATTCGTTGAAAAATTAACTTTTATGGCCAACCCGTCTATGTATATATGTGCGTATGTGCGTATGTATGTGCCGGTGTGTTTGCGTGCGTATGCACGCATACCTCGCTCTTTGCGCGACCGTCCAAAAATAAAGTCAAAATTATCAACGTTGATGTGAATCGTTATCCGATGAACCCTTAGCCTTCAGAGATTCTTCCTCATCATCCTCAGCTATCGTCTCCTCTGGTTCCTCCGCCTCTTCCATCAATGCTTCAGCTTCAATTGGTAGACCGTGAGGTGGCCTTGGGGAAATTTCCCCTCCGTGAAGTTGCCATTCCATAAGCTTGCTAAAAGGGCCATCTCTCGAACTCAATTCCTTAAATGTTCCTTGTTCCGCAACTCGTCCATCAGAACCCAGAACAATGATTCGATCGCTTCTCTTGATGGTCGAAAGCCTATGGGCGATACTTATAGTTGTACAGGACGAGCGCATGAGCTTCGTCAGGGCTTCGTTTACAGCGGTTTCAGACTCAGCATCTAGGGCTGAAGTAGCTTCGTCGAGAATGAGGATATCAGGGTCTTTAACAAGAGCGCGAGCAATAGCAATGCGCTGCTTCTGCCCCCCAGAAAGCATGGCACCGCGAGCACCTACGGAGGTTTCTAAGCCATCCGGAAAATCAGAGATAAACTGGCAGTTCGCCTTCCTTGCAGCAGCAATGATCTCCGCCCTGGTTGCATTGGGCTTCCCATATGCGATGTTTTCGGCAATCGTTCCGGAAAAGAGAACGGGTTCCTGGGCAACAACACCAATTCTTCGACGTAGTGACTTAAGGTTAAATGTCGAAATGTCTACATCATTGATTCTGATTGAACCAGATGCAGGTGCGTAAAATCTGAGGAGTAGAGAGCCTATAAACTGGGGTTAGAACTTCACTAACAGAAGAAAGAAAAAAAAGGAAGGGAGTAAACTCGTTTACTAATTGTAGATTTTCCACCCCCAGAGGAACCGACGATAGCAACATTTGTGCCGGGAGGAATTTCAAAATTCAATCCATCGAAAATATTGACTGCCGGGCGCGTTGGATAGCTAAAAACAATATCTTCAAATTTTATGGTTCCACGGGCCGATGCGACAGGATTTCCAGCTAGCATGGAAGTCAGTCATAAATGTAACCCAATGATATTACCAACGTCCTCCAAAGGTCCCTGGGCACCGTGGTTTATCCTCTAGAGAGATTTTATCTCCTCGATCAAATAAACCACGAGACCCGAAAACGTTCAAATGCCGCTAAGACTCAAGGGGCTGGCTGACCTGTAGGGGAAATTGATGGCTTTCTGTCTTGCAGCTCAAACAAACGGCTAGCAGCGCCCACACCTTTCATGAGTTCAGAGTAAAAGCTTGACAGCCCGAAAAGACTTGATCCAGCGTATGCAGTATACCTAATTTTCACTTAGCAAAGTTTCTTGGGGGGCGTTGATAAGAGTTTACATCAAAAACGAAGACAATTCACCGATGCTAATCGCACCTGACTTCACCTGTTGGCCACCAATATAGAGAATTGCAAGAATGGTCATATTTCCAATCAACCCTGTCTAAAATCCGCTTCTGTTAGTAGGAATTAGGGAAGAAAGCACCACGAATAGTCACTTTCTTTCATTATAGAGAGGCTTGCTTACGCTGCTGAAAAAGGTTGCACTGATCAATGCCTCTCTTTTTCCGAGCCCAAAGATCTTTTTAACTTGGCGATTATACCTCCCAACTTCCAAAATCTCCCCAGCAAATGCTTGACTTGTCCTAACATTGCCAAGACGCTCTTCGGCAATTTTTGTCAAGGTTCCGACATTTCGTTGAATCTTTCTACTCAGATTTCGAATACTCCTTCCGTAAAAAAAAGCACCGATAGCGATCGGGGGGAACATGATAGTCATAACCGCAGTCAACTTTAAGCTCACATACGCCATTAATCCTAAGCCAGCACCACCAGTGACAAGGGCTCGGAGACCATCAGAAATATTTTGGGTGATGCTTTTACCAACGACCACAGTATCGGAAGAAAGACGCGAAATCAAATCTCCTACACGATTTGCATCGAAAAATTCGGCGTTCTGGATGTAGGTTCGACGAAATAGCTGAGACCGGAGACGGGCAACAATACGTTCACCAACAATACGGAGGAGAATTATGCGCGCATAGTTGGCCCCAGCGCCCATGATTAAAACCTGGAGCAGTATTAACTCGCCGTTCACGCCTAAAAATATGCGGAATGCGGCATACCCCTGCGAGAGCCATGTAAAATTGTGGAAGTGCCAATCCAAATAATGTTCCGGCTTCTCCTTCAGGTTTTGTTGCCATATCCAATATTTTTCCAATAGAGAAGCTTATTTGAATATTTTTAGTATGACTACATATCCGCATGTGGTTTTCAGTAAGTACTTACGGAATAGACATCGTAATGGTAGAGCTAACCAATAGAAAGACAAAGGCAACTACACTCGCTTTTAGAATTCAAATGTTCTGCCAAAACTAGTATAATCAAACACTCACCACCAAGCCATTTCGCCTCTGGACGGGCAATTTTTAAGAGTCGAATAATTTCCCCCATTCCTGGTTTAGTTGAGTTTGGTGATCCATCTTTATTGAGCCTTGCCGAAAGATTAACTTGAGCTGCGCGAGTTGCTTTCTCGGAGCGTCCAAAACCTTCAACTTCTGTCGATGTTATATCCTGTTGCTTGGCCTTGTTATCTGGTTGTTGAGTTGAGTTCGATTTTCGTGATGTGGAGAATGGGTAATGTTGTTCTCTTGGGGACCAGCTATTCCAAGGGACACGGTTTTGTGTGCAGAACCTCGGGAAAGGTTTCGGAGCGCTCTGGGGGCGCAATTGAGCAATATGAGATGAAATAGACTCTTTGGGCCAGGATCTAAGGGTATTAAATCGAGTTGAAGTAGTGTATGTATGGCATTGTGAAGCTGGCAGTGGAAGGAGTACTCTTGGGGGCGAGACCATGGAGCCTCGGAGCCCTGAGCGTAGAGGAGGAATCAACGAGCGCATGTCATGGAAATTGATCGCAAGAAGCGAACACTCGAGTGCCTTTTGAAGCCTCGATAGCTCAACGTTGGAAAGGAGCAATATATTGTCTCGAGAATTTTCGATAGTGATGCTTCTGCTTGGCGGGCAAAGGGTAGAAGGCTGAAAGCACAGTATTACATGGTGGGGTGGTGAATGCCGAACTGCGCCAAGACCTACGGTTGGATGGAAGTGCCTAGACGACTATGGCCTATCGTACTGTGTATACAAAAACGGTTTACATCCATTTATATTACCTCTGCATAAAGCATTGCAGTCGACTGGTGCAGGTCTCCATTCAATCCAGGGTCCCGTGGGATACTTGAGACTGTGTTTAAAACAGCGAGCTGTTGGACATGATTCCGGGTGACATAAGCTAAAAAATGAAATGACCTAACCCTAACCCTGCCAGTCTCTTACTCCACTGGGCCTGAGTTTATAACCGGTTTGTAACCGTGCTTCTTACTCTCAGTATCTTACCCTTGTATATTTCACGGGACCCTAACTGGACAGTCTTAGTATTTAGACTTTAATATCTGTTTTCTCCCACTCCATCCTTATCTCTCCGATCAGTTGATCACTCACTGCCACTGGTAGTGTGACCAATTGCGTATGTAACTAACGGCACGACCCCTCCTCAATACTTTATACATTGTCTAAGCATTCCCCACGAACAACCATCACGTTTTCAACACGCAAACCCACATTCACCGCCCCTCTTTGGTCCTTTTCTACCACTGCCATCCAAGTTCCACCCATCTACACCTACCTCGTGACGATTCGTCTCCGATAATCGGTAGCTACTATTTTAAACACTACCTCACCTCATTGTTATCCATCTCGGTAGTTAGTAACACAGATCAGCCATGGTTCTTGATTACTCCAAGTGGGATAAGTAGGTGCTCCAACTTTTTCACTCATTTAGGATCTTCCCTTTCTCTTTTTTCCAATCTACTCTGTTTGGAAGAACGCAAGCTAACCAAATCGCAAATAACAGGATCGAATTATCCGATGACTCTGATATTGAGGTCCACCGTAAGCGCAAAGGCTTTCCCCCATTTACTCTACATTTTAGCTGATAGGAACGTCCGCAGCTAATGTCGACAAACGCTCTTTTATCAACGCTAAGAGGCGTCAGATACATGAGACGCGCGCTGTGCGCAAACAAAATATTACTAACATACGCATAGAACTTTCTATGAATGATGTTCTTCTCAAGCGCTTGATGAAACTTATTTCTACTTTGGAATCTAGCTCTACGTCGAAGTCCCCAGAGGAAGTGGTGCTCCAAGCTCTTGTCGATATTTCGTCCGAGGAAGGAGAGCAAAAGACACCCCCTCTCCCACCAAACACCCCCACGTATGCACAAATGATGGCATCACTAGTTGACTCAATAAAGAAAGAAATCGATCAAGAATCTCCGGCAGACCGTGCAAAAGCATTTTTAGACAAGCTTAAAGGACATAAAATGAAACTTACAGAAGTCTATGCCCAGTCTAGTAAAAGATTGGCGGAGTTGGAAAAGGAGGAAAGTTCAAAGATCACAAGTGATCAGCTCCATGACGGGTTTTCTGCTGGCCATGTCAATAAGTCTGTACAGTTTCCAGCTGCTTCGGAAAAGAAGAAGACTTCTCAAAAAGTACACGCCGTGGAACAGTTAAACCCGGGTGCTAGGCCCTTAGAATCTCGTAATGACTCTACATCCTCGGGCGCCGACGCAGATTTGGAGGAATCGGCGGAGGACGATAATGAAGATCATATTGAGCCGACAAGACTGGGTCGAGACTTTGCAAAGATTAAGATTGGCGATTATAGGCAGTGCATGGAATATGTCTCACGAAACCCAGCAGTAGTAGCTGAGAGAGAAACAGATGGGCTCTTGATCGAAGCATTCAATGCTCAGATTGAGGGTAAAGATGAGTATGCAAAGCAATGCGTACACCAGGCGCTATTGTTACAATACTGCCGCCAGTTGGGAAGGGACGGTGTCGCATTATTTTTCAAGCGGTATATATCCTACGAGAATCCATGCGTGTATCCTCGCTGATAAGCATGCGTCTAGTATAACAACACCAAACCACCAAGCACAGAAGGTCTTTCACGAAGATGTCTCGACAACCTACCTACGAATTCGTGAACGCGCAAAGACCATGGCTGAAGAGCGTAATAACCAAGCAGCCGGAGTGGAGCAAATCCAGTTGCACGCCGTCGACCCTAACACTCAAATCACCATTGCTGTTCCATCAGTTGACTCGGAAGACCCGGAAATACAAGGCTCAAGGAAGATATTCGACTCTTTTCCACCAGGTCTACAAAGAGCACTCGAGAGCGGGAGTCTAGATGAAGTCAATAAGGTGCTTGGGAAAATGAGCGTTGAGGAAGCGGAAGAAATTGTTGGGCTGCTTGGAGAGGTAAATCCCTACGTTAGTAATAATTGGACGTAATTCTCACCAATTTCTAGGGGGGCATGTTATCACTTGAAAGCCAGATCATTGACGCTACCACCGAAGAAGGCAAAGAGAAGCTGAAGCAAATCGAAGAGGATGAGAGACAAGCAAGAGCAAATAACTCTGATAGTACCGATGGCACTGCCACTGCTACAGAAGCCGATACAAAGGGGAAAGGTAAAGCAAAACCAGAGTCTTCGTATATCGAAGAGGTCGATTGACTGAAAATGTGCTTTGATTCTGGGTTACCTATTGCTGTCCATGTATTGCATCCACTCAGTAAATATTGTATTCAGTTACAGGCTTAGGCATGTAATACGTGACCCCTCTAGAATAAACTAGTGCGTACTTTTGCTATTTGCTAGTTACGTTTCTTACATCGGGCTTTCCAGCCTATGTCTAACACTTTCTCCTGGTCTTCCCTTTCTATTACTACCCGTATTACATCAAATTCAATCAACAAGCTGATATCGATGTAAGTTCTTGCTTATTTGGCAACATTAATTTAGCAGAAAGCAAGCGAGTGACAGTCTGTGATTTCGATAAACTGCCGAGTGATATTCGGTGATGTATACGCTTACAGATCAAATATATTTTTAAAGACATGAAAATAGTAAATTTAAACCCCCTCTTTAAGGGTTCCATGATATAATGCAAAGAAAACGGATTCCCACAAGGAATTAAGGTATTAGCGTACAGAATCCCTCAACTCCCACCGGAAACCACAGAACACGCGATCCAAATTATCATGCTCCAAGATGTCGGAATAGACATGAGTTCAGTATTGTAAGTTCCAATGCTACCAATTAGCGTTGATTGCCGGCAAGAGCTTCAAAGTTCAATCCTGGTATGTTTTGGGCGTTATATATATCCCATACCTTTTAATTTTGGCATAGAAGGGGCATTCGCTTAGATAGAAATATATAAGGTAATAAGTGATAGAACGCGCTGAGACAGAGTGATATGGTTGGGGACGCCTTGAACCGGAGTGGTTTCGAGGGTCAATTTCAAGCGCTAATAACTTTCCCCAACCACACCCTGATTTATTTTTCTCTCTGTTATTCAATAGTTCCGCTTCTTTACGACGTGACAGAGCCGGATTAATTTTATCTTTTGTTGTGGTGGAGCTATTGATTTCCTAAAAGTTGGGTTTTTGGTGGGGGACACAATCAATGTCGCGCCCATAATTGCCTATTTGGGACGGTTAAATTACCCGATTGAGATGATCTCTCTCTTGATTAGGCTGAAGGTTCTCTTTTAAGAGAGCCAAGATACTGCTCTTGGCAATTTACTGATGGTAAAATGATTAAATAATTACCCGATTGGGAAATTGATCGTCGGAAACCAATGTCGTGACACTCCGGTTCAAGGCGTCCCCAACCATACCTGTTTTGAGTAAAACGCCACCAACATACGGTGTTTGCAGGTATAACCGTATCTCAGGGCGCTCCATCACTTATTACCTATCGCTGTACCGGGTATTGAGGGTAAGTGATCAGAATCTGATAAGTAAATGCTACGGTGAATACGTGTATTTCTCTTATCAGATTCTGATCACTTTTCGCTACACCCTAGTACTTTATAGCGCTGTATTACAATGCTGCTTGTGTGACACTTTATTTTTCAAACATTTAAATACTTCTGGAGTGTACATGCTATATTGTAGGAGGAAATCTATTATCATTAATTTAAGGGCTATATGTAGTTTAGCAGTTTAAGCCGTTGCAGCAGACTTTTATAAATGGTTACTTATGTGAGAGAGTAAATCGCTCTCCATAAAAGTTGATTACCTGCTGTTTGCTAATTTAAGTTAGTTGACTGAATGTGGTTGTGTTGGAGATATCGTACAAAAAGCAACCTTTTCATTTCAGTCGATTTGTTAACTTTGGGTGACAAATCTACTGGACTAAATATGTTGCTAAATAGCGCTCTACCAAAATTCGACAAGTTGACCTCATTGCGAAACGGGCCCTTTATAATCAATCATCTTTATACGATTCAAATGTATTTTCTACGCTTTGGAAAATAAGGTAGGTCAGCGATGATTATTTGTCTCATCATACAAATTGCGACTGCCGATTGTTTTAAGCGGTCCATATAAGCACCTGCCTATTAGAGTCCTTGAAGACATCCCGTGGATATTCTGAAGGGGTCCAAATTTGAGAATGCAGTGATAAGATACAGGTTGTACACGCCTCGATATTTGTAGACCCCCCTGGGGGTGCCTACAAACTACATCTGAATGCCTAAAAAATGCTTCCAATGAATTAAAGCCTTCCCCTGGATATTTGAAAGATTCGTAGGCGTTCAAATGTGATCTGTGGATCTCCCCATGGGGTGTCTACAGAGTTGTTGTGAGCCTTTGTTATGCAAGATCTGTATTTCATCTTCAAGCCTCCAAGTTTTAACACCTTCATGAATTTAGAATATACACGGGAAGGCTTCCAATACCCCGATCAATGGGAATGCGGATGCAAACAAGATTTTCTATATTTTTAACTAGTACTGATTTCGTTTAGTGCGTAATATCGGGACCCACCCGGAACCTTTCTTAACCAATCGTATTTCGCCCTTTCAAATTTTCAAGATTTAGAAATCTGAACGCACCCCCCTCCCCTCCCCATTCACATTCTGAATCTGGAGCGTTGCAATCCAAATTCTATTACTCTAAATTCCATCCAAACCGCTTCTAAACGTCCACGGGAAGTCGCTATTATATATCTGTACATTTAAGACCCACACGTACAATTCTTTCTGAAAAGCAGAAATCATTAGACACAAGTACGTGTAGGTTATCACTCACGATCCCGCCTCCATCCCATGAAAGGATGTATATGTAGCGAGTATTATAGTACGTAGGGTGTCCGCTGTACGTCTCAAACCAAATATGATCAATAATACACTTAGTCCAATTATCGCCTGACCTAGAATATACACATCTCAGATTAGAATATGTGATTGCCAACCGTTTTATGCGGTCAATATGCGGTGGTGTTTATGAAAACCTTCACAGATGGCCTCTATTTATGCTCCATAAGTACTTCCCCAGTAACCCTGTGAGCAACCCTGCGAGCTTCCGACTTACGAAACTATGAGGTATTACCCCAATGCATCATTATAGTGGACTTCCCGTGGGCATTTAGAAACGGTTTAGATGGAATTTAGAGTAATAAAATTTAGATGGCAACGCTCCAGATTCAGAATCTAAATGTGGAGGGAAGGGAGGTACGTTCAGATTTCAAAATCTTGAAAATTTGAAAGGGCGAAATACGATTGGTTAAGAAAGGTTTCGGGTGGTCCTGATGTTATGCACTAAACTTAAAAATCTAGAAAATATTGTTCGCCATGGGAGCATCCAGATTCAGAGATCTATTTCCTAAACGCCTTCCAAATTTTCACGGGAAGTCGCCCAGTGACAACAGAAAACCTGCAACAGTAGCCTACCGGGGAAACAACTGAGTTAGTGAGTGAGGCAAGGGATATCGATGACGAGATCAGACTACTA
This sequence comes from Morchella conica, assembly GCA_008079325.1. Lineage (NCBI taxonomy): Eukaryota > Fungi > Ascomycota > Pezizomycetes > Pezizales > Morchellaceae > Morchella > Morchella conica. Next base: position 297,449 of record VOVZ01000059.1, on the reverse strand, counting down.
TCGGCACCCAGACCTAGTCCTGACATGTAGCTTACCTATTTCCAAGTCGCGTTATTCATTATTTTTCAAGCCCTTTGCGAAGCCACCGATTCTCTGTGTTCACTGTCTGCCGTTTATATTGACCAATTACATGATGCTATGTCGCAGGCCCTGTTATCAAACAATATAATATTTAACAGTCACAAGCTTTTCAGACGATGTGGGTATTCAATATTTCTCAGAACGTATTACTTTGCACAAGCAGTGTTCTAGATCTGAATACCAAAATCCCTGTTTACGAAAAATATTCTCCTGCGTTTTTAAACCTTCCCTAACACCATGGAAAATCCACTCCAGATGATCGGTTAGAATATCCTCAGTCACCTCTGGCCAGTGATGCTCTTCAATATCCTTAATCAGTCCATTCCAGGTTCCCGAACCGCCCTTCTTCTTCTTCACCGATCGTTCAACCCTCTTAGCTAAATCTCTAGCTGTTGGCGGCGCCACGATCCCGTCAAGCTCTGCAAGATCGCATGCGAGTAACCACTGAAATATTGACCCGGGACTGTGAAAAGGAATGCCCGCCTCCCCGATCAGTTCAATCATCCGGTTGAATAAAAGGATACTGCCCCCAATCTTTTTTTCTTCACATATTCTTGCAAACAACTCTGGGACTATGTTGAATATCTTTTCGATATGCCCCGGGATATGTTTCGGATTAAATCTCACATTTCCGTAAACTGGTAATGAGTTGATCCCCAAGCCAGTAGATTTTTTGTAGGCCACTCTAGCCTCAAGGACATCTTTGGGGGTCTTTACAGTTCCTAGGGAGATGATTAAGTCCGGGTGTCCAAAGGCGTATAGACGCATGATCACCCAGCGAATTAGAAATACTGCGTTGACCTCTGTATCTGCAGAAGGTAAAAGTGTATTGCTGATTGCGATGAAGCTAGGTCCTGACGTACGGAATGCCAATAATTTATCAGCGAGGAGAGCAGAACGTGAGATTGCGGAAGCGTAAGCCTGAAAATCAGGGTGGAGTCGGCGTAGCAATAACTGATTTTGACGCAGACGGAGGCCACCAAGAGATTTAGAGATGACAGTAAGGATGTTAATTTTGGTTATTTGTCGAGAATCAAATGAGTTTCCAGATGGCTCCACAAGGCACCCTGGAGAGGGAGATGAAGCTGGGTTTGGTGTGTCTAGAACTGGAGGTATCTCTGGGATTTTCTTCGAGGTTGACAATTGTTCATTTTTTCTTCTCGGAAGCCCTGCTGACCCCACCCCCCCGGAAGGTGATCGAAGTATCCGTCTACCTTTATCCTCTTTGTGAGTAGAGTCGGAACAGGTTTTTCTTTTCCCCATTATTAGGTGAGATGTAGATAGGAAAGGAAGGGTTCAGTGAAGTTAGCTGACCACAAGACTGAAGATGTGGACCATGGACACGCACCGCAGCTCAAGAGAAGGTTATCGTGACCACGTCATATCCCTCAGGAGCAAAAGTCCAAATTATCTCATATGCGTACTAAGCCTGTTCAAGATTAGTTGAACATAAAATGCGATTTGTCGTACTACATGCACTACAGGTATATACATACATGTACGTATATTTTGCTAGCAGAAACCCCATAATGCTAACATACATGTATGTACATTGGCGTGTGTGTTAGTGCCGATGAAAAACGCACATATATGGAGACTTAAACCCCGAAAACTACATGTACACATGTACCCCTATTTGCATGTATCTACATTTATATAAGTACATGTACATACATGTATGCATCGTGTATGCTCTATAAGTCAACGTCTTCTCATACCTAACAATATAATATGTGAACGCACCCAGGACACCACGCAACGAGCAACGGGAAGATGACTTTATGAAGGTAATTTCACTGCTCTACGGACCGGTCAGACTTGTACATTAAAGGGAAAGAACCCCTCTACCCTTATCCAGGATATACACTTGCACGCATACGTAGAATACTCTCCAATTTTGACATACCGGCTATGTTTGGGGTAACGTTTCTGTAAGGCTTAAGCTTGATTTAGTTTTAATGTCAATACGCAGTGTAGCGCACCCGTGAAGTTGATATTACTAAAGTTAAGATTCAAAACTACGAAAGGTGTATATCATAATTCGTGACCATATATAAATCCTTCATTAATTTCGGGCACCGTCGATCACTCGGAAAGTCTTCTAATTCGGGGTGCTTTGATGGTCCGCCATGGTTACATATTATAAAGAAATGTTTCACTTCGAAATCCGAATCACGAACACATTTGCAGGGTGGCTGTACATGCAACTACCTACACGTATCTGATTATAAGTAGCCGGATTGGCATCATGTTGCGCAACCGCCCCAGGAGACTATTCAAGCCAAAAAGGAAGGAGGGAGAGGCAAGGCCAGACTTGCCCTACGGCGGGGGGGGATAGATGTAGGAGATTGGGGCTAGACTCTCCCTGCTTCACGTGATAACCGTCGTGAGAAAATCGAGTGAGAAGTCGTGAGCCAAGACTTAATTGGCACATTATGACAGGAAACCTAGCTGTATGAATTTCTCTTTCACTTTAGCAACAACCGATCGATTAGGGGACGCTGAAAGAGCCATAATGAGACTCGCATTGATCTGGATGGACTTGGATGCCAAAATACTACAAAATATGAAGTTGATACAATACTAGACAGTTTACATCAGGTTTCATAACACTACATGAGTAGTGGAATAAGTACCGTGTTCAGTCAATACGCTAGTGGTGCTGTAAGAATACGGTATTGATACGGTATCAGTATGGTATTCTACTTACTATGCTGGTTTAACCCAGTATTCCTGACTGAATATGGTAGCCCTACGGTAACAATTTTACCTCGTTTCCGAGACTCTATGTATTCGCTTGTCAACTACATGTATGTATTTGCCCAACCAGCAAAATATACTAAAGATCGAGGTTTTTAACAACTTATAAAAAGTCTCATACTTATACGAAAATATCAAGGACCAGGCCAAGTATAGTATAATTTTGATAAAAGAGATTCATGTTTCAAATCCATGGCCTAATTGAGACACTGGTAAAGGTGCATGCAGTAAAAGGAGCCTTTTAAGCACATTTCACCTTCAGGGCTTGTTCTTTGTAGATATGGCCTAAAGGCGGCCTGTAGAGTTTTACAGGTGCCTAGATATAAGATAGGGAGATGGAAAAGCTCTCGGGATTCTGCGTGTGTTTTATTGGTTGCGCAAACATTTAAGGGCCCGTTCGGACAACCTTAAATTATTTCTTCGAATTATTGATTATCAGGCAGCGAAAATGATAATCATAATACTCATAATCTGTGGATAATCTGTATGTCCGGATAGTATTGTTCTCTCAGGGTATCTGTGTTGTGTGAGATAATTACCCCTGAAGGTGATTGTTTTCTTGGCAGATTATTGGGATGCATATGATCGGGAGTTCCAAATGTTGGATTATTCAATTGCACGAACGGCATAGATTATTGTGATAATCCGAAAGTCGATAATCCGTCAGATTATCGCCAATAATCTAAATTATTGGGTTGTCCGAACGAGCCCTAAACCGTCAACAAAATGCTGACCCACCAAAAAAAAGCAAATTTGTGTGGCTTTACTAACAGATCCTCTTATCTTTCTTATCAAATAACAGACTTCCCAGACTAATTCAACCCTATATTACCGTGGGTTAGCAATTGACGGGTTAAGGGATAAAGCTTAAAGGTACATACATGTATTAGAATTATACATACAGCCACTCATCGGTGCGTGATGTGGCTTACCAGATTTTATGGTCAAATTGAGGAACTAAAATGTATCTATATAATTTGTATCTAGTGAGTGACAGAGAATAAAATACCATGAATGTCTAATATTGACTTTGACCACTATTGACTGTTGCCGTGTTGAGATTTTGAACATTTCAATGGGCCGGGAACTTTGATTCCTGACTTGAGCCGGACACGTCGCATTAAATCCGAATCACGAACACTTTTGATGGGTTGCTGTACTCACCCGTTCATTAAATGGTCGGAATTTTGTGTGGGGATTTGGTTGCAACGACATCCGACGATTTAATGAACGCGCGAGTACATACAGTAACAAAAAAAGAGGGTGGATCACTATGATAGTACCAAAAGAAAAAAAAGGAATTGTGTAAAACTTCCGAATTAAATCGGAATCCTAACTATTATGCCATAGCAATACCGTAGCAATACCGTATTCTGCTAGGTGCGGTATATACTGGATCACCCGTTTTTTGGTACTGTACCTTGTAGTGCGGTTAGAATACAGTATTGGTACAGCTCATACATTGCCGGTATCTGCCACTAAGTTCCGTAGTCCGATGTAGTGATTCCACCCCGTTTTTTCACATTGTATATGTACCTCTAGTACACCTACATGTAGTCTCGTGCCTAGGCTGTGTTTATTTTCTGAAAAATGATGTGCGATAATAAAACAGTCTGGGAACGAGACTACTCTACTACATGTAGTACACCTTGAAGTCTTGTAAGCTGCAATGTAATAAGTGTCATAGCGGTAGATTTATCCCATTTCCTGGTACAGAGGGTGGTAACATTATTGCACAGGTGGGCGAGTGCTGTGATTGGGTGAGGAGGAACCTCAGGCGGTCTTTAGGTAGGCTTTAGGCGGGCTTCAGCGGTTCACGGCTTCAACATCAGACCAAAATCTCTGAAATGGGAGGTTTTGTTAGTAGAATTCACAGATTTTGATACTCGCTAGGCGTTTTTAGCACGCTCGCCAACCCCTGTTTTCGCAATAATGTTACCACCCTCTGTACTTTAGGTACGTTGTATACCCGGGGGTGCCGGAGCAACGCCGAAAGAGAATCAGAACTTCAACTTTTAACGCGACACAATGCTTGAGCAGGATATTTTAGCCATACGCATGATAAGTGGGTCTCTAGAATAAAGTTGCAATTTTTCATGTAATTGATTTGGGGTTTTTGGCCTGCAGAAGGAACACTTGTGAGAAGAGACAGTAATAAAAGGAGAAGCAACATTCAACCACACCAACTCTCACCTTATCTATAGTCTCCAGGTTCCGAATTACCATAGACTCGCTCTATATTTTGTTAGCTAGTTTAGTTACTGAGAAGTATGGACTACATGTATTTGATCATTGCATCACTTCCCGACACCCCTCAGGTACATACATGTATATGCATATATGCATGCAAGCAAGGTGTGAGGTGAGGCGAGGTCATGCCAAGGGATAGCTTGGCACATCCATAAATACGCGCAGCAAACACCACCACAACCTTTGTTCATCATCAACAACCAGTGAAAGAGAGAAGGAAAGGGACTGTTTACATTCTTGTGTACGGAAGACTCATTGCAGCGTCTAGGATTGAAAGCTCGTACTTCACTGAGTATCAACCACAATCTCCCCTTCCCCTTTCTGCCCCCCCTCATTACCATCTTTCAACTCCCCGCGCTTCACCCACTTCTTCGTAAACCATATTCCATAGCTGGTCCCATATATCAGTTCATCTTCGTTCCAGCACAACGCGACAAAAATCCAGATACAATTACCCAGTCCAATCTTGTAAAAAAAAGAGAGAAAAAAGAGAAAAAAACCTAAAAAACTCGGAACTTCCCCGCAACACTATCAGAAATGGCATCATACAATGATGAACAAGTCCTTTCAAAGCTCAGCGCTTTGAATGAGACGCAGGAAGGTATTATGACAGCGGCACAATGGATCATGTTCCACAGGTACGCGAAAACCTTCAAAGAACGGTTGATGTGTTGAATCATCAACTCCGAGATCGCCGGTTGAGTGGAAATCGAACGTGGCTAACTTTGCGTTAATGTAGACGAAGCGCGAAACGCACCGCTGAGCTCTGGTTGCAACGTCTCAAGGAGTCCACGGCTCACAAGAAGCTAAACTTGATCTATCTTGCAAATGGTGAGGAAATCCATCCAGTCATTATCTTGGAGTACTGACAGGTTTTTCTTCTTTCCTCATAGAAGTTGTTCAACAATCAAAGGCTCGACGTAAAACGGATTTTGTTGTTGCTTTCTCTCCGATTATCCCTGAGGCGTGTGAAATCGCGTACAAGGGGGCACCTCCGGAGATCCAAAACAAGATCAAGCGCGTCATACAAGTCTGGCGTGAACGTTCAATTTTTGAGGTTGCTACTCAGGGTACAATCGAGAAGCGTTTAGACGGTACTTTTGACTTTTATTCCTTCAATGCGGATTTAGCTAAACATTCTTAGACATCGATCATGGGAAGTCCGGTCCTTCTTCCGGCGCAGGAGCTCGTAAATTTGGTGGCGGCGGGCTTTTCGGTGGCTCTCTTGGTGGCGGCAGCCTTGGTGGTGGCGGCACATCAAACGTCCCATTAGAATTTACACCCATAATCAACAGCCACAAGGGCCTCCAGACCAAGCTCTCTTCATCTACAATAGCAGTTGGTATGGCAAACACCGAATACCAAAAACAGTTCAACACCGATACTCTCCCAGTACCCCCGGTATATGCAGCACGTCTTTCCTCCCTGCTTAAAACCCTAGACAATGCCCATATAGCTGTGAAAGGAGCTATCGAGGCTCGTGAAGCACATATCCGAAATCTCGAAAAACTCTTACAGGCTAGCAAAAAGGCTTTGGAAATTGAAAAGGATAAATTCAACGATATTACTGAAAAACGACAAAAGACTGAGTCGACCAAGGTGGAGGTTGAAATGATGATTTTACGAGATATGGAAGAATCCAAAAACAATGGCGGCGACGGAATGGATATTAGTCATGGAAATCTCACCTCAACTTCACCAGACGACCTTAAATCTCCTGAAATCGAGGCTTTAACACCACCTCATCAAATCAGCTTTGAACCTCCTCCACCACCATCCGCTAGTGAGGCCCACCATCAACATTCGATAGCTCCGGCAGTACCACCCGAACCTCATGTCTTTCACCAGGGTGCCTCTGAATTACTCGCCAGTTTATCTGCCCCTTTAAACGGTGGTGGGCTGAAGAGAGATAAACGAGAGGATGTGAATATGTTTGAAGGTCTCGATGACGACGTGGCAGACATGTTCAGAAATGATGCGCAGATGAGTGGGCAGTCCACAAACAAGAGGATGAAGATTGAGGACGACGACGAATACCATCCATAAACTTCGTGTGGACCTTCTTAAAGACACTGGATATGTTTATCGGGTCTCATTGGATTCCGGTCAGCTTTGGCATTTCTTTGTATTCGATCCATATTCACTTTCAGAACTGATGTATGGATCTGCATTGCCCATTGTTTCTGACAAGTCGTGCCGCATATGGCTACTGTTCGTCATTTTTCTTTTTGATTGACTGGCTTTCTGTATATATTGGTATCTAATATCTTCTATCTCTTATGAATTAATTCACCTTTTGTAATAGGGCTCAATATTGAGCAAGATAGGCATCTAACAATCACACCGAGTGACTTTTCATGAATTGAAGTAATATAATGTCTAGAAATACCAGGATCATAAGGTTTAAATTTGCCGCGATTGACACAATACATATATCCTGTAGTAAGTACATGTATGTACATGTACCTTGAAAGTTAACTGCAACCTCCCCTCCTCGCCCCTCTCCCTAGGAGCTATGCCCCACCTTAATTTATAAACAGCTTCCTTGCATTCTATTAATGTTGTGGAGAAATTCAAGCCGCTGCCTAGTATCGTCGTGATTCTGACAGGAGGGGCTAAGCTAGGGGAAATGCTGCGCAGCAACTTCCACTCATGATCAGGACAAGTATTAGTTAACATTTAATATATAGATGTATATGCATGTATATATTACACATGAGCCATATGATGTGGCCTTCTCTACCACGAGAGTTTTATGTGTCCCCGTGTATTCCGGTAAAACTGATCCTACGTACATACATGTACGTGGCGCGGTATTGTAAGGCCATGGTGTATTATCCCTTAAACTGGCTTTACTAACTACATGTAGCTAGGTCCTGCCATCCCTTTTATCAAGTAATAGATCTCTAATACAAATCTGAATTCTACCTCCTCTGTTATACGTGGTTCAGCGTCGACAACTTAAGGAACAGCTACGTACATGTATACATGTACAAGTGGTTTCCGGCCTTCATGTATCAATCAGCTGATAGTATACGTGTATATAACGGGCAAGCGGCCTAGAGCCTTCGTCAACCTCATCTTAGTTCTTGTCTTCATTGATAAGAACCCCACTACTCTGGGGACCTTTTATATAGGCCCCCTTTCGCTTTCGCATCCGCACCCGTTACTCTCACCTCGGGCAACGCACCCTCACCGCTCACCCAAAGTCCCATTCCGGGCACTCGGCATGATGCCAGCTTCAGACTTTTCCTTAATTTTGTCTCCCCTTTGTGTCATCCAATTTTTTTCTTTTTCATTTTTTCTTAGGCGGGGGTTTCCTTTACCATAGACTACGGTCTACATGTAATTAATGAGTTAAACAAAAAAAAAAAGGCGGAGGTTTCCTTAGTCGTCAACCTTGTAAGAGGGGTGCGGTTGGTAGCGTACATACATGTAGTTACTATAATTTGGGGAACTGGCATTGGGGATAGGCTTTACACCACGGTATTAACTTTATGCGGAGCTTGTACCTAGAAATAATAGCACTTGTATCAAAAAAAAAAGAAGAAAAAAAGCTTATTTCTCTATTTGCCTGCCAGTCGGGCCCTCAGGCCACTGTGCCGCCCTCGACCCTTCTGGCAAGCAGAATCCATCACTATATCTGCTCTGGTCGATCTTATATATATGTGTCTTTTCTGATATCAGTGAATAGGTCATAAATCTCTCCGGTTCAAGCTGCAAGTATCTCTTTAATAGCCACAAAGCCGCTAAAATCGAATTACTAATCGATTCCTAAAACCAGTTGAAACCTATTAACAATCTAACACTACTCAGCACAATCCCCTAATATGTTCAAATATAATCCAACAACTTATTGTTTCACGTGAAATAAAACCTCTCTCAATAAGCCAATCAAAAGCTTTCAAATATACATGCACATACAAGTTATAATTATATTCTTATTAGATGTCCATTTCCATTGAAACAATTTGAACTCGCAATTTATTAATTTTTAAACCTTTTATATACAAGCGCCTCCATTTGTGGTAAATTAATAGATCACTACATATTTGTAAGCAGACCTCAAAGGATTTCACACGTTATATATACATAGTTGTAGGATTTCTTAATTCCTAGCTGTCAAGATTTGTCAAACTTATAGAAATATGATGTCCTTCGAATTTAGGTGTAGGGGCAAGGCTGGAGAACCGCTATAAACACATGTGCGTACATATGTACAAGTATTACGAGAACAAATTTTACTTCACCGGATCATGGACTCTAGTCAAATCTCGAAGGATGGTTTGATTTGCTCTTTTGGACTTAGTAGGGACTACTACATGTATATCTTACATGTAATTGATACCTCTATAGATCTACTAGCTACATGTAGTAACATACAATACCAAAAAGCGGGTGGATCCAGTACCACACCTAGCAAAATACTACAAAACTACAGTATTGCTCCGGTATTGCTACGGTATTTCTCTGGTATTGCTAGGGTATTGCTACGGTATAATATTTAGAATTCAGATTTAATTCAGAAGTTTTAAATAATTCCGTATTGATACAGTACGTATTACATCCCCTTTTTTGGTACTATACTCTAAATCGTTCAAATTCCGGCAATCCAATAATCGCGAATTTGAATAAAAAAGCTTTAAGCTGATCATTATTTGTAGTACAACACTGTACATCATCGTTCCTTGAAATCTAGTACTTGTACTTACATACATCATGTATGTATGTATGTGTTAGACTGTCTCGCATGCAAACGTACAGTACCAAAAAGGGTGGTGGGATCACTACGGTATTCTCGTCAATGCGCTAGTAATGTGGTAAGAATACGGTATTGGTACAGTATACTTCCTACAATGCCGGTTTAATTCGGTATTCGTCATTATGCGCCGTAGTCCTGGTATAGCTATGGTAGTGATTGATCCACCCCATTTTTCATACTGTATGTATGCATGAGACCAATAACACTGTATCAAAATAGTGTACGCTTGTCTAATTAGGATTGGGTCGATCTTGGGTTTTTCTAGCCTCCTAAGCTACATGTAGTACTAGTACGTACTAGAAGATGATATGATCTCCACTTTATATTTATATAAAATGTACATGTAGGATATTATATTACATATGTACATATACAGTTACACCTCGCTATCTCGTAATTCGATATCTCGGATCTCTTGCTGTCTCGTACGGGTTTGCGGGACAGGTACTGCCTTCCTCCACATAAACCTATTTGCTATCTCGTATACATGTATTTTGGTATATTTGCTATCTCGTACGGGTTGGGCTCCCAGAGTACGCTAACGACATAACGAGGTGCGACTGTACATGTACATGTACATGTATATATGGTACACACAGCGGTGGGTAATAAGCCATCGGACGGAACGCCACTAAAATACGCGTTTGCAGGCAAAATTGTGGCTAGGTCATCCGATGACTTATTACCCATCGCTGTACTCTATAGTACAATACCAAAGATGGGGCAGGGATTGGTACTGTAGTGCTACGGTATATAACACCGCCGTGATGGCGTATATTCTCAAGAAAGCCGCATCGTTTCGCCATTTTGAGGTATGTATATATTTTCATTAGAATCGACTGTAGCAATTAATTAATCAACACCGTAGCAATACCGTAGCGCCTCTCAGAATAACCAGTATGTTAATAACCCATAGGCTACATGTAGCTATGCGGCCAGAAGGTGGCCAGTCCAGTGCGCATGCACACACTGTGACCAGGGCCAGGACCATGCACTTTATCATCGTTATCATCATCATGAATGAGCTTATCATGATCATGATCGAATAGTACATATAATTACATGTAATTCCTAATTCATCATCACTTTTTTTATTAAATTAAAACCACGATGCAATCAATGAATTAAATATAAAAAAGGAAGGAAATTAAAATCACGGGCATATGTATGCCTACAACCCCAAAAATTTATTTTTCAAAAGGATATCCCAATTGTGTAAGGCCCATCCTAAGATCATAATAATTGATGGGTTAATGGATGAAACAATATTTGGTGACCTTTGGTTCTGAAATGCTTCATCACCAAATAGGATACCGCTACGAGTCAAAACTCAGGAGGAGTGCGAGGTAGAAGTATTGCGGGTTTTGGTAACCATACAAACCACCTAACAACATGAATATTTCAAAGTCGCACTCTCGAACTGACATTTTAGCTGTAGATACTACCGCCAAAACTCGAGAAATTGGCTACATGTATGTATGCAAGATCAAAATTACTATTAATGGGCACTTCTGAGGCTGATCTATAGCCTTCAACCAATCGTTAAAGAGATAATCCCTGGCCGGAGATCGAGTTTTGGCGGTATCACTACCGGAGAATCCATATCTAAGATTCCTACAAATTAATTTTGGTTGCAACGTGAATGTACGTATACGCTTACTTGTGGAAACCCACAATACGTGATTGGAGGGATTCTGCAACGCCCAGCATCGACTGTTCGGGATCTTTTCCAGGCTGTTGCCATGGATACCTGTGACTGGATCACAACCAGATGCCGGAAATCAATAGCGGAAGTTAAAAATTCTGTTACGATAGCAAATTACCAATAACAACAAAATCGCTAAGAAAAACGCTGAAATATATTTATCAAGGCTCATAATATATATCCATTTCGATTTTCAATTTTATTGAAAGTATTATGACTGTTATTCTGTCATTGTAGTTTGTAGTGGTTGGACCTGGCTCAATATATATATATGGCGATCCCTAAATAGCAGAAACTTGTTTGGCAACTGTCCTCTTGTCACACTTCAGGGAAGTTGCAGAATTTCTCTATTGGTATATCTAATAAGCATATAATTATAACCTGCATATGTATGTATATTTAAAAGCCTTTGATTGGCTTATTGAGAGGGGTTTTAAAACATATTGTGTTGGATTTGAACATGGGGATTGTGCTGAGTAGTGTTAGATTGTTAATAGGTTTTCAACTACATGTAGTCCTAGGAATCGATTAGTATTTGAATGTTAAAGGAATACTTGCAACTTGAACCGGAGAAATTTATGACCTATTCACTGATATATGGGGGATATCAGAAAAAAAAGACACATGAGATCGACAAGAGCAGATATAGTGATGGACTCTGCCTGCCTGGAGGGGTACGGTCGAGGGCCACACAGCGGCCTCAGAGCCCGACTGACAGGCAAATAGTGAAATAAGGCGCCTTGCGGTTTGTCTGTATATTGAACTGATTGATACTGTATACGTGTAGTACCCCGGAAACCACTTGTAATTGATATTTATTTTAGTACTGTTATGTCATGACATTTGGGTGTATTTCAGGGCTAGGGGATGGCATTAACGTATTTTAAGGGAAGCGGAAGCACCCACACTACGCAACCAAGGGAATACATGCATGTACATGCGCACATGTATTTATACGATATTGATAGTGCATTTTCTGCAAGACTGCTTTACTGGCGTGCTACTCGATTTGTGGAATGAGCGTAGTCCTATCCGCTTTCTGGTACTGTATATACATGTTCCGTACCTACTACATCTCACATACGGTATATCCTTACATGTATGTTAATGGAGACGTTGGTACTACAAGCCTAGGGTAGAAGCCGATGGCGAGGGCCGGGGATGCAGCGAAGTCTGTGTCTACCTACCCAAAGACGGACGCGCCGTTCCACACCCACTATTCGCGAAAATGATCCTCATTGGACAATGAAAACAACCAATAAAGACTTTGCTTGGCATCGAGCTACTTAAAGAGGCGGGCATCCCACCTCCAAATGAAGCTCTTCTTCTTCATGAACTCTCGATAGTTAGATGAAGAAGAACACGTCATCCCTTGTTCGCCGTTGCTACTGCCCTATACTCAACAAAGCCTTTACAGTCAGCATTCGCCCTATTGTCCCAGCGACCTGCTGCCTGTCTTGCTGCCAACATGAGCGAGTCCCTTGGGACCTCTCCCCCCAGTCCTAAGCCAGGCCCAAGTACGCCACAACAACATCCACCGACGCCACACCTCAGGGTACAACATTTGAGTCCCCCCACATCTTATTCCCTGACAGCCACAGATCTACGTCAGGAGTCCGATGATGCTGTGACTTGCATCGTATGCCTCAGCGACCTTCCACAGGACTCTATCCCTGTCACTGGGGAGTACGATCCTGTGGCCAGATTGGTTCCTTGCAATCATGCCATGCATAATAGCTGTCTGGTACCGTGGATGGAGAGGGCCAATAGTTGCCCTATCTGCCGCGCAACTTTTAATGAGGTTTCGGTTTCAGCCACACTTTCTGGTATTTGCTCTCCCTTATAGGAATGTGGGGATCATTATACATTTTCTAATATTTCTCAATAGGTCATATTCTCGAAACTTACCCGGTTGAAGATAGGATACAGGTCACCGAGTACGAGAGCCAGACTTTGAATCACGACGAGGAGGTGGAGGGGGCATGTGAAGTTTGCATCCGTGGTAACAACGAAGACGTCCTCTTAGTTTGTGATGACTGCAGCAGATCTTATCACACTTACTGCCTCGGTCTCGATGCTATCCCTCAGCAAAACAGCTGGTACTGCTCAAGATGTTCCGAGAGGCACATAGCGGCTCAGCTCGCTGGTTTTCAACGTTCCGGGAGGAGGAGAGGTGTGAGGACTGTCGGTGAAATTCGCCGTGTGCGACGGCAAGACCAGCGTGATATGGAATCGCGTCAAGACCGAGCTTGGCAAAACGCCTGGCAGCGTTTAGACTCAGACCTTGGGGAGCGTGCATTATCGGCTGCCGTGGCCGCCGAACAGCGTATAACAAATCAGCGCGATGCCCAAGTAGAACGTATGATACGTCGGCGCGAGGTGGCAGCTGCTCAAATTGGTGAGGGACCTAATGGATTTAACGAACAACTGGCGTGGATGATACCAACCTCGCGGCCTAGAACATTCCCAGATCACCAGCAGCCGATCAGTGAGGAAGAGCAATCGGCATGGAGAATGTTTGATATAGCGGAAGGAATAGAAAAATCTCCCTGCAAGAGAAGCAGAAGAAACAGCCAAGAGATAACTAGGTCACCCGGATCAGATAATGGCGAGAAACCTAGGCGAAAAAGACCGAGAACCAGACGTGATTCCCAATTGACTGATGGGACCACCATGACCACCGAGGCGCCGTCAGGTAGCTCTACAGTTCCGGCGGTACCTACTATCCATTCCACAGTCCCAGCTATATCCATGCGCGATAGAGAACAGGCAGGTTTTGTTCCTACAGCTTCAGGAAGTTATCTAGGGCATATATTGGAAAGCATTGCAAAATCCGCAGAGACAGCAGCGCCAGACCCTCCTCAGGTAGGGCTTTGGGGAATTGATCTCACTAAGATGCGACCCTTATCGCCTGAACCGTCCAATGCTGCCAGCCCCCGTAGCCGACCAACTTCTCCAGTTGCTCAATCCCCGTACATAATTTCATCCCTCTCGAGAAGTAGACCTCATTCACCTATCGAGAAAAGTCAAATGCCACTATCTCCATCATCCCCTACACGAAGAATACCAATCATCTCTCACTTACAGCCAGCCCCTACCCGAGCATGGGAGTCATCGCTATCACCGCCTACTAGCCGGGCAAACTCGCCGATACAGCGACAGCAGCAACTTACATTCTTAGACGAAGACCCTGGGTCTGATGATGCTCGAGGTGGGGCGTCGTCTTCGTCTGACACAGATTCAATTAGCAAAAAGCACCGACATCATTGTAAGCATGGGGGAATACGCTCAGCAATTACACTTCAGGTCAAGGCAGACATAGCAAATATGGTCCGCTCGGTTCTGAAACCTTACTATCCTGAAAAGCTATCGAAGGACGATTTTACTCAAATTAACAAAAGTGTGTCTCGTAAGCTATATCAGCTTGTGGAAGCCGATGAGGGCTCAGATATAGCAGGCGATAAGGAAAAGTGGATCAAGTTCGCGGAGGAGGAGGTAATGTTGGCTGTTGAATGCCTGTAACCTTTGCATGAACGTTTGTGCATTCCTTCTAGTATCCTCTAGGTATCTATCTAGCTAGCTTTTATCACAACCTCTATTTCGTTTGTCTATTCCTTGGTTTCCCTCTTTTCGGGGTCATTTGGCACGGAGTTTAGAGATTTTCCTGTTTGTTAATAATTTCTACACTTTTTACTCTGGGTAACTGCTTGGATAATTTCTCTTGAGAATTTTCTTCTTAAAAGTGTACCACTTCCATTTTTCATGGGAGAGATTGAAATTGGTGTCTTGCGAAACAGGGGAAGATATTTGGGATCTATGTGCGAAATTCTACCTTTAGCGGTAGCTAACTCTCCAACGAGCTTTAAGTCAATACCTAATCGGTCCAAAAGGTATTTATTCGCACCCACTAGTGCAGCTGTATGTGTTGACCAATTCATCAATATCGCAGATCCCAAACTACAACGGGTATAGAAATACTTTACGTAGTAAACACCTAGAAAAACTGGGAGAATCGGAATACAATTCCGATATTCTCGGGCTTTTGGTGTGGCATATCTTGAATCCGTCTCTGAATGCTCAATGATCGTCTAGCTGATTGATGTTTCTAGCTAGGCTTGTTCACGAGTATACCCAACACTTTGAACAGGAAATACGAATACGTATGGGTACCTGGAATGGGGAATATTCATAAACTCTCACTCGCCAGAATACCCAATGTGTGCTAGTCCGCAACGTGATCCATGATACACTGCCCCAGACATATATTATTACTCTGAGCCTTAAAACTTCTATACCATTGGCTAACTAAAGCAGTGAGACCATAGGATAATCCCCCCCTTACTAAAAATTATATTAACTTTACTAGTCCTTCTTAGGGAACCCCAACACCCAAAGACTAATTTTCAGACTACATGTACCTACATGTATGTTACTAGGTTTTTTCAAGGGTGTCTCTGAGTCCTGCTACATGTAGTTATACACACTACGAGTACACTGGGCGGAGAGGTGATTAGGCCCTTTGCGCAAAAGGCTCCAGCTTCAAATTCCGGTAACCTGATTGGTGCCGATTCTCCCATCAACCAATCATACAAGTAGAATTTAGAGCCAGCTCTGTCTGCGCAAAGGGTCTACTGTGTAGCCTCAAGTCGGATGGCTAAAGAATACTGTTCCGGCCGGGGGGTCAACACAGGCGAGAAGGAAACGTTCCAAGTTGGGATGGGCATGAAGGGAACATGCCAAGAAATCCTTGACATACCGTATTTTTAGGACCGGGCAAGCTGGCTAGGGGGTAATTTCTATTCCATGATACAGGGATGATCACCAACTACTTTTCTCCAGCACGGGCCATGGATCAACCTAACCAAGAATGATAATTGATATAAATTTCTCAGTACTTGTTGCCCGCCCCCTGCGCATGCCCGCTCACCCAATGGGATAGGGCGAGAGTTAATACCAACTATATATATATCTGCATTATATAATTATATATGCTCTGTCTCGTGCCCAGCCTTCTTCTGATTGGCCCATAAATGGTGTGCACTTCCGTCATAAGAAGTCTGGTTTAAAGCTGCTCCTAATCGTATGGGTGAGATTTGGGTGGTGCGGGAAACTTTTCACGGTTCCGCTGCATCAACCCACAAAAATTCCAGGTTTTTTTTTTGGTACCCAGCTATTAAGGAATTGTATTTCAGCACCAAGCAATAGTTATTCGGATTATTCAAATTAATAAGATAGCATTGAGGCAGATTTTACTAGTTTTTCCCGGTGAATTTATATGTATTTTTGTTAAATGTGGAATTGATATTATATTAATAAAATCCCGGAAAAGGCCTCGGTGAGGAAATTAGAAACTTGACCTCCGCCATTAAAATTTACCAAAAGGATGTAAGGCTTTGAGACTCCCTGCTTGACCACTGAAATTTCTACTTTTTTAGACATTTAAACCGGAGAGGGTTTGAATAATTTACTATTTCCATTGTCATATGGGGGTAGCTTTGTGCTAGACTAACTATATGTACGAAGCTAGAGGCTGCGTGGGGTACGAACTTTGGCGCTAAGAGTATTCTGGATCGGCACGAGACAGAATTATGCTCTCTAATTCTCGCCTGGTCCGGTGTGAACAACATTGAACTTTATTTATATCATAACGACCTCTTCTTGTTCGGTCCTAGTGGGAACGCTTCCTTCTCGCCTATATTCCCATCTTGGCCGGAACAAACACACTCGGGGAACTCCTTCAATATTTTTACTAGCACAATGCTGTTCAGAATGATTAACCTTAGTAGCTCACAAGCTCTACAACGCTACTTCAAGCCCTCCTAGCTTCCAACATAGAATAACGCAACTAACTGTCTGTCCTATGCTCTGTATTTCCCTTATCTATCTCCGGGCACGTTCTTCTCCGGGGGGTCTCCCCGTATCCCTCCCATGTTGACTTATTGGATGAGGTCGGGAGTTGAAGAAAGAAATGGTTGAAGTGTATGGGGGTTTTCCTTCTTTTATTTTGCTTTTATTATTGATTAGTTTCAAATTAGTACATCAGGTTCTTTATCCTCCTTTTGCATTCCTCGAGATTTAGATTTTTAATGGGTGGCCATGGGATTCCGGTTTCGAACTAACAATACGAGTGGCTCTTGGGCCTGCTCACGTCGACCCAAAATTTGTAATGAAGACTGATGATGAGGGGCGTGCATGGCCTTGATAGTATAAGGTACAATCGACTCGCTCTATAGCTGCTATAAGGGGTACAGAATTTGTCCCTTTATACCTCCATAGAGCGGGCGTCTTGATAGACAGGGCGAGCTTGTATGTACAGCGGTGGGTAATAAGTCATCGGACGACATAGCCACAATTTTGCCTGAAAACGAGCATTTTGGTGGCGTTCTGTCTGATGACTTATTACCCACCGCTGTATACTACCTATCGAATATATACCTAACGTGATCGATGATTGATTGATCGATTATTATGATATCTAGCATATGCCGAGATTATATAGTCTCGTGCCCAGCCTGTGTTTATAATTTACTTCAATTCTGTGCACAACCCTTATATATAATTACGAGTATACAGGCAAGCCGCCTTGCGGCTTATTTCACTATTTGCCTGTCAGTCAGGGCTCTCAGGCCGTTGTGCGGCCCCCGACCCCTCCTGGCAGGCAAATTCCATCACTACATGTATATCTGCTCAAGTCGATCTTTTGTCTTTTCTGATATCTCCTATATATATCAGTAAATAGGAATAGGTCAGCAATTCCTCTAGTTTAAGCTGCAAGTATCCCTTTAATAGCTAAAATCGAACTACTAATCGACTCCTAGAACTAATTGAAGATCTACATATTAATAATTATAATTTAGCACTACTTAATAATCCCCTATGTTTAGACCTAATATAACATGTTTTAAGTGACACAAAAACCCCCTCAATGAGCCAATCAAAAGCCTTTAAATGCACATGCAAATGCAGGTTATAATTATATACTTATTAGATATACATCTCCACCTCGCGAAGGAGGGCCGGCAAACTTATATTCTTGTCTAGGAATTAGATTACAACTAAGAGCAGGACTACAGACATGTCTACCAGGCTATTGCCATAGATAAAAAAATGTGGTTTGAATCCTCCGTATGTGACAAAATTAAGATAGTTAAGCCCTTTATTGGCGCCTAACTTTGATCATATACTATCTGTTGCTTTAGTAGGTGCTTTGATTACATATCTATGTCTCGATCTCGGAAATTTACTCTGTGTCTCTCTCCGAGTGACCTTCTATGATGTTACATAATGTCCAAACACGAAACCTATGCTACAAGCACACAATAACTCTCTAGGGGAAATAGGGAAAGCTAAACGCCAATAATATATGCCACCTCCAGTTCTTTTACTGCTTTTCCATCTACCAATAATAAAATAAACAACCAATTTACAATGATAATTGTCTACTATGTGCTGCGATTTATTCCGAATACTCATGCTCTTTGGGGGCCTGCCATCTCTCAATATGACCACGGATGAACTCGTAGACCATGAATGTCACAGCCTAATGATTCAATTTTAGATACTAGTTTAGAAAAGGATAAACATTTTGATTTTACCTGTCCTGGGGCCACCCGCATGATTCTAGGAGTAATTCCCTGGTAAAACGCCCGGAATCCTTCATGTTTGAACATGTCTTTCGAGATTGCGATAATTCTTGATGCCGCGCTCTCGCCTGGAATGGCTGTCGACCGCTGAAGACGGGTCTCTGCATGGGGTATAAGTATCCGCTAGTATACTGCTAGCCTAGGTCCACTCACTAATGGTATCAATTGGTGCATTCGATAGAGGTCCCATAGCTCCAGAAATGAGACCCAATACCAGATGTTGGTAACTGGGCAGCTCTTTCAGGTCTGGTTGAAATTCCTGTGCAAATTTCTTCATATATGTGTAGGCCGTGAAGTTCACGGCCTGGTTGGTTGCTTGCCTAACCGCAGTAAGCGTAACTCCACGGTAAAGCGTTAGAAACCCTTCCTCGCGGACAACAGTGTAGGCGGCATGTGCAGCATTGCGATACTTTGGAATATCAAGAGGGTCTGCCATGGAGTGATGTTGCGCTTGTAATCGGATCTTAACAACTTCCATGGGGGTTACGACGGCAACAGCTTCCGTTGCTCCTGCCATGAGACCGGCTACAGGTAGCTTCTGTTAACATATAATCCGATATATCTGAGGTGCAAAGATTTTGCATACAGAGAAACACAGCCTTCGCCGAGATAGCGCCAGTATCGGGATTAATCTTGGCCAAACTTTTGTAGAACTCGAAGCTCGAGAACCGGATGGCCATTTTAGGCACAATTCCTGTCACGACGGCTCCAAGACCTTTGTAAAGACCTAATGGTGTTTCCTTCTTGACAATATCCTTCCCAACCGCAAAGAACCCTTTCCGTTTTACTCCTGGAGCACGGTTACGCCGAGACAGCTGCATTCGCACCTGTACTTCGATTATGTTAGTTGGGAACGTCTCCATTTCCATAAATAAGATTCGATTGACCTTAATGGTATCTAGAAAAGATCGTCAGCGACATTTTATCGTAAATTGACTTAGAAATTCTTACCCAACGGGTGGCATGCAAGCGCCTCACAGAGACCCGCTCCTCCGCCAGCTACAAAACCTCATATCAGCACACAATGGTGAGGGTCACGGATTTATCATTATGGGTAATAACCAATCAAAGTGACTGCCATTGTAGGTCTTTTTTTCTGTTCTGCAGGAGGCATGACTGTTGATATCTACGAACAGATTGAAATATCAGGAAATATTGGACTAAAGTTGACCTCGAGTTTAATGAGGACTAAAAATTGTTGATGGTAATGGTAAGATACTGGATGATAGAGGGGACAGAGCAGAGAATAAGAGGCGTGGCAGGCTTGTTGGGGATTATAGGACTTGAGTGAGAGCGGGTGAATGTGAGTAAAGAACTAGAGGAAGGCTGGAGAAAAGGCTTGATATTGTAGATTCAGATCCGCTTTCCAGAGCCGAGGATGAACCGAGAGAGAGTGAGAGAGCCTGTTTATTCTCCCTCTCTTTCCGGGGAATGGAAAGCAGGGGCCACCAATTTCACATTGCCCTGCATCAGCTGGGAATGATCTTTCCTTTTCCCGCGTACCTCGTGGTCATATTCCTCAATGCGATCCCCTCCTCTCTTTCAGCTCACCTTCCTCACCTCCGGAATTTAAGACCGAGACGGCTTAATCAAGTTATTTCGGGCCAGCGGGGTGGGGGGGGGGGTCATAATCGCAACTAACAATGGTATAAAGCACCCCGAGACGTCACTGTAGTTCTCTAAAAACAAAGTCAAGACATCCAACCCAAAAGAGGTTGTTTCTACGGCCCGAGGTTGGGTCCGGACGGGCGCAATCGGAATTTACCATGTTCATGCACGCGCTATCACATGGTGGGAAGGATTTTCGGCGAAACCAGGAAGAACAAAGAACAAACAAATGCATGTGCCTGTCTACATGTAGGTACTTTTCTATCTAGCGGAGGTGATTTGTGGGGTATTTAGGATATATGTACGAGGCCACAGCCAAAAGAATCCAATAGCACACCTAACAATGGGGGAACTCCCCCAACGTCGACCTCGATATCTACATATCAACACACTGAGATACATGTATTTACCTCCAATTTAGAATAGATAAATTATCAGGCCCTTTGCGCGAGGGGGTAGAGCCCACCGCCGACATATGTATGTGAGGTGCAACGTGTGCTACCGGATTCTTTTGAGTATTCGGGAGAGTTCACAAGCGAGATCGGAATATTTATAAAGGTGTCAATAGAGCGATTTGACCAATCCCTGTTTTTCAAAATTTTCGAGGTCTTGGCGGTATTTTCACGCCAAGAATCGATATGTACCTACATGTACATACTACGCTGGTAGGGGTAAGTGTTAACAGTGAGAACTGTTGCAACCACGGCCAGTGGCACTGTCAACAGACTTACCCCTACCAGCGTAGTACAATCACTGTATGAGATCTACTCGTAGAACGAAATTGAACCTCACCTATGGCGCGAGAAGGCATAGGGGGTGGGTGTGTCAACTTCAGGACCATTATGGGGGTGATCTCCAAATTTAATTTCTGTATAGATTGATTGGCTGCAAACGCCGAAGTTTACACACCTACCCACCATAGCTTCTCGAGCTATACTTCTAGCCTTTATAAAATCACCAGGTGCAACTACACCCCCAGGTTATCTTCTCAGGAATTTGTCGAGGCTTTTGATGGTGATAAAAATTCATTGACTTTGGGGTTCATATTTCTCTCTCCCAAAAACTGGTAACGTCGATCAGTGCAAGCAACATCTGACCCTATTCTAACGTCACGCGAGTTCAGGTACCTTGGGATTTTCCCTAGAGGGGGGGCCTTTTTTTTGAGTCATGGAACGGACCGTTTGGATGATCTCAAGATCTGTAACCCTTACCTCCACCTACACCCCGCACCTGTAGACTTCGGGTCCCGCGACCTCTTAGCCTTAGCTTAGCCCTCCATCGTAATACTAGAAACAGCTTGCACGTGACCCAGAGACTTTGCACCTTGCTAAGTGGCTTACGAGAAATAACCTAGCAACAAATAGCTTCGAACGTGCTGCATATCGAACCGTTGTAGTGGTTGTAGAGTACATGTAGTGGTACAGTACAGTTGCGTGTAAGTTCCCTAGCTACTCGCGCGGCCGAGTAAGTAGATAAACATGACCAACCATACTCCACCATTAAAATGGCGTTTTAGATCTAGAGTTGGGACGAAGCTGAGACAAGTTTAGTCAGGGCTCTCCTGGCAGATAACGATGGTGGAGGCTGAGACTCGAGGGGGTTTTGATTGTGGCGGTGCAGTTGCCAAGAGCCACAGAACAACCCCCTTCAGTCTCCCCCGTCCATTCCCACCAGCCCGTTTTGACTTCTACCTCCTATTCCAGCTCTCATCAACAATCATCAACTTATTGCAACCCTCACCTCTATCATTATTATTCTTCTTGGAATCATTAAAGCCACTTTTTGTCTGCTACAATGGCTGGCCGTTTTGTAAGGTCGTCGAAGTTCCGTAAGTTAATTTAGCAAATACCACAGGTATCTTCGTGTAAACAAAAGCTAACGCACGTGGCCAGGACACGTCTACGGAAAACCAACTCGAAAGGTATGATCCTCCATCTAGATATCTCTATAAAAGTTGATAATATAACTAACATAATGCTCATCAGGAACAATGCTACGATAACCTGTAATGCACCCTTCTTCTCCTCCCTTGCTTTCACCTAAATCAGCATACTCCTCTGACACCTCTCTTTATTTTGAAACAGCCACATATCAAAGAATGCTTGGGACTCCAACATAATCAAAGCAAATCCACAGTATCTTTCCGTCAACTGGGAATCCGGTGGTGGTGGGGCCTTCGCAGTTATCCCGCTTTCCCACCGCGGACGACTTCCGGAACAAATCCCTCTCTTCCGTGGCCACACTGCCCCTGTGCTCGACACGGACTGGTCCCCATTTAACGACTCGCTGATCGCCTCTGGTTCCGATGATGGCAAAGTGTTCATATGGGCGGTCCCGGAGAATTTCTCTCTTCTTACGGATGATGAGGATGGTCCGAAGGACGTAGAACCCATTTCCAAGCTTTCCGGTCATCAAAGGAAGGTTGGGCATGTCCTCTTTCACCCCACTGCTGAGAACGTGCTAGCAACCTCCTCGGGTGATTACACCGTGAAGTTATGGGATATCTCCACAGAAACCCCTCATTACACCCTAAAGCACAGTGAGGTCGTTCAGTCTATGTCCTGGTCTACTAATGGCTCCATGCTTGTTACCACCTGCCGTGACAAGAAGCTTCGTATCTGGGATCCGCGACAGGAAACTGCCGTCCACGAGGTTACTGGTCATACAGGCGCAAAGAACAGTCGTGCTGTATGGATGACAGGTATTGGGGAAGACAAGATCGCCACTACTGGTTTCAGTAAAATGAGTGATCGCCAGCTAGGGCTGTGGGATTTGAGATCCCTTACGGATGGCCCTTTGAATGGGTTTGAGATGCTAGATACCATTTCGGGGGTGTGCATGCCATTCTGGGATGAGGGTACCAAGTGTATCTACTTAGCTGGGAAAGGGTGAGAAACACGTAAAGAATTATGAAGAGTAGGGGGAAAATGAAGAAAAAAAAACTGATTTTGGGTAGTGACGGAAATATTCGCTACTTCGAGTACTCGAACGACGAGTTCATTTTCTTGTCAGAATACAAGAGTGGAGACCCTCAGCGTGGTGTTGCCTTTCTGCCTAAGCGTGGTGTTGCTGTAAGCCCCGAAAATCTCTGAAAATACCAAGTACTCATACTAAATTTGAATAGGTCCACGAGAACGAGGTTATGCGAGCATTCAAGACCGTTAATGATAGTTACATTGAACCAATTTCTTTTGTTGTTCCTCGTAGAGCCGAGACATTCCAAAGGTATTATGCCACAGTTTGGAGGCGCATACGTTGGATATACTGACAGCCGTCTGTAGCGATATCTATCCTGAAACGTATAGTGGGGAATCAGCTCTTACGGCCGAGGCATGGTATGGAGGAGCTGATGCCGAGCCTAAAATGTTTGACATGGAGACACTTTACACACCTGAAAGTCTTCCATCCTCGGCTCCTAAAACACCTATCTCTGTTGTTGCAACAACCCCGGCACCGGCCAAAACAGCTGTCGCTCCCCCGAAACCCGCTGTTGTCGAATCGGCAAACCCTAAACCTGCGTCGCCAAAGGAAACACCTACTCCTACAGAGAAGCGTGTCCCCAGTCCAATCCTCGTTGATACCACGGCCAAAGTAGCCGACAAGAACCCTGAGATACCCAACCCGGGTATTTCACCTACAAAGCCAAGCATTACCCCTACCCCGGCTCGACAGCAGATTCAGAGTCTTGCGAGTGTGCCCCAATCAGCAACGCTTCAGGCGCCTCCTCCGACGCCTATGGATACAAACATCGTAGAGCAACTCGCGCGTATCACAGCATTGTTGGAAACCCAGAACAAGACGCTCGCCAGCCAAGACAAGCACATTTCTGACCTAACCAAAGAACTGGATGCACTAAAAAACAAGGTCGATGCCAGAGGTAACGAAGAAAGTAGCAGAAAGGACGAAATCATCAGAAAACTTGAATTGGAACTGGAAGAGGCTAGATCCTAGTATATAGCCGTAAGGTGTCTTTTTGCTTGTACTGTGGGGGAAAGATGGAGGTCACCGAGTGATAGGTTGTGACGGCAATAAACAAACTCCAATCAAGTATCCGGGGTTACTTGTTGACATGTGAGCGGCGAGCGCTGAAATAAGCTAACGATAAAAAGAAAGCGTGGGCGAAATGATTATATGTTTCTCTCTTTCTCTTTCTTTTCTTTTTTCTTTCTGCTCTATATTACGACTGTTCAAGTATGTATCCTCATAAATTCTGTTCGTTTTTATGTTTATGTTTTCATGAGCGCATTGGCGAGCGATGGAGGGAGGTTTGCGTTGTATTCCAGATCGAAAAGGTTTATTTCATTTTATATTTTATAGTTGTTTAGAAAAAAATATCAAGATCTTATTCACAATATTTCCTGGAGGTTGCTCTGTGAATATATAGACTTTTTGTCGGCAACAATATCTGCGATAACTGCAAAGGAAATATATGGGTCTAGCGGGCTATATTTCTGGAAAGAGTAATACCTATTATTCCACGCGGGCCAGGCACAATGTCATCCGGATAGCATTAAATGCCATCCCTATCCACAGAAGAATAAGGAAACAAGAAAGAAGAAGACAAACCTTCCAAGCACATCAGACAAGGCCAAACTATCCACCACCCGCTAAACCCCCTCACCTCCACCCCCCAACCCTGCCCTCATCCCATCTCTCCTTCCTCTCCCTCCTCAAATGATATGCCTTCCTCAGCGCTCTATACTCCCTCACAAACTCGCCCACATCCCTACCATCGCCTCCACCCTCCTCCAAAAACGACTCGGCCATCGCCTCGGCCACCGCCTCGGCGTCCGCCACCGCATTCACGAGCCGGCTGTACAGCGCGGGCGACGAGAAGGGCTGCAGCGACTGGTACATCTCCTTCTCGCGTGCACGCCACTCGCGCTCCTTCATGCGCGCGTCGAGTAGCGCGCGCTCGGCGCCGTCGCGCGCAGAGTGCAGCCGCGGTTCGAGCGCCGACAGGCGCGCGGCGAGGTCGGCGTTGCGGCGCAGGGCGGCGGTGAGCGTGGCTTCGTGCTGGTGCGCGTGTGGGTGCGTGCTGGCGAAGAGGGCGTCGAGCAGGTGCGGGGAGGAGAGCAGGTGGGTGAGGTCGTCAAGGCTGTGTGGCGGGTGGTTAGTAAAGATAGGTGAGGGGGGGGGTGTGGTGTGGTGTTACGATTTGGTGTGCAGGATTGAGGGGACGAAGGGGTCCGATGAGGGGGGTGGTGGTGGCGGGGGTGCCGGGCTGGATGACCAG